>PVJA010026510.1:0-29544 GCA_004027025.1 Myocastor coypus
TGATCCTCCTGGCTAAGCTTCCTCAGTACTGGAACTGCAGGTGTGTACCACCATGCCAGGCTGAGGCCTGGATTTAAGTGACAGTTATGGCCCAAGTGATAGATGTTAGAGTCAGGATTCAACTCAGACATGCATATTTTTCTTTATTGAAAACTGCATGTACAGGGTAAAATTTGAAAAGTGCAGAAATGTACAAAATAAAACGTTAAAATCTATTTTCTACTTATTTTTGTCTAAAGATTTCTCAAAACCCTTGACTTTTAAAACATATTTCAAATTTACATAGGTAAAATTCTTTCTGGTGGATTGTGAGAGTACACTTTAATCTCTATTTTATCATAAAGGTCTTAAAAATTTAATAGACTTGACAATTTAGGGCAATTTTAAGTTTATAGAAAATTCATCAGAACATTCAGAGTTCCTGCACACTTCTTTCCTCCCTCCATTTCCATCCCCATTGGTGACATACTATGTACAGTTCTGTGTTACACTTGAGCTCGGATTGATACATTATTAACAAAAATTTGTACTTCATGAGATAAGTTCACTCTTTGTGTTGTGCACTGCATGATTTTCAGAAATGTACAGTGGTGTACACCTCCCATGCTACACTTACTCACCACTCCAATTTTTCCCTAAGCACCTGGAAGCTACTGACCACTGGCTGTCTTTCCAGTTTTGTCTTTCTACAATATCATTGAATTTAAATTGTTTAGCACTGCACATCAGAGATGTTATATATTACCCAGGACGTCCAGGATCAAGCATATGCAGGCTTCTCATATAGGCTCATTTTACTTAGTAATATGATTTAAGATCCCTTAACATCTCTTTGGAGCTTGACAATGAATTTTTTTTGTGATGAATAATATTTCATTATATGGATATATTGTAGTTTGTCTACGCATTCAAAAATTGAAAGACATCTTGGTTGCTTGAAAAATTTAGCAGCTATGAATAATGTTAATAGAACATTGTGTAGAATTTTGCAAACATTTAAGTTTTCAATTATTTTTGTAAATACCCAGGGCAATGACTGCTGAAATATGCTGATAAGAGTATATTTAGTTTTCTTTTCCTTTTTTTCTTTTTTCTTTTTAAAAAGAGAGTACAAAATAGTATTAAAACAAAAATTACAAAATATTTAGAATTTCACTTAAGAAAGTAACATGAGGGCCAGGGAGATAGCTCAGTAGAATAAGCACTTGCCTGGTAAGCTCAAAGTCCTGAGTTCAATCCCTGGTACCAGGAAAAAAAAGAAAGTAACATAAATTTCACAGTATTTGCTGTAATACATAGTATTATCTTCCAAGTAGTTGTTCATATTGCCAGATACATGTACATAAAATTGGAAGAAGCATATAAGATATTAAGAAGAGAAAAATACAAACAGCTAAAAAATACAACACAAATCAAGTATTATATGCTCCTTTTCAAGATCAGCAGAAATGGATAGTACAGTTGTTCAAACCATCCTGCTTATGTATACATAGATACACCTTTTTCCTCCACTCCCTCTGTTATCCTTCTCAAATCAGTAACTCTTTCCTTTTGAGTAAGTTAATCTCCTTAGGCTGCTCATGTGTGCAGACACCTCAAAATTAGGACATTCCTTTGCACACCTGAGGCAGTCCATAGTGGCTCTGCAGCTGTTATTATGCCACAGAATGAATATATTAAATTACACCATAAACGCTATGAGTACCACTTGGATTACCATGAGAAAAAGAGAAAGAAGGAAAGTCAAGAGGCTCATGAACACTGAGAGAAGGAAAAAAAATGGCCTGAAGGCTAAGCTGTACCACAAATAGCATCATGCAGAGAAAATGCAAATGAAGAAGACTATCAAGATGTACAAAAACAGAAACACCAAACAAAAGAATGGTGAAAAGACGCCACAAAGAGCAGCACCTGCCTACCTGCTGGATAGAGAAGGACAGTCTCATGAAAAAGTACTTTCCAACATGATTAAACAAAAATGAAAAGAAAAGGGAAGGAAATGGGAAGTTCCTCTGCTCAAAGTTCGTGCCCAAGTAGAAACAGAAGTATTAAAATTTATTTCAACTGGAAAGAGGCAAAAAAGAAGGCATGAAAGGGAATGGTTACTGAAAGTCTGTGTTGTTGGAGATGGCTTTACAAGAAAACCACCTAAATATGAAAGACTCATTAGGCCAATGGGCTTATGCTTCAAGAAGGCCCATGTAACACATCCTGAACTGAAAGCCACCTTTTCCCTGTCAATACTTGGTGTGAAAAAACATCCTTCATCGCCACTGTATACAACTTTGGGTGTAAGTACTAAAGGAACAATGATTGAGGTGAACGTGAGCGAGTTGGGTCTGTGACACAAGGAGACCAAATAATCCTGAAAATGATGGATGCATCAAACCAGTCTTACTAGTTTGGCAGATGTTTCATACAATAACTTCTTATGCTTATTGAAGATTACAGACCAATCAGGAAGAACATAACTTGAATAATGCTGGACAACTGTCATGACTACATTAATCAAGAAAACTATTAAATTGTAAAAACATTAAAAATGGCCCAGTTTTACAAAAAAAGTTCTTTTCCTTTTCCATTTCCCAATATCTATCATACCCTTCAGATTCCAATTTTTCTTTCAGGTTTACATACTAAAGAGATAATACAATGTTTGCACTTGTGAGACTGATTTATTTTCCTTAAAAGTATGGTCTCTAGTTGCATCCATTTACCAAGAAAAGTCTCAAATTTATCCTGTTTTATAGCTGAATAATACTCCCTTTTGTAAAATTTCCACATCATCTTTATTCATTCTTCAGCTGATGGGTATCTGTGTTGTTATGAGGATATAACTATAACACATATCGCTGCTCTAAACATATGCGCATGTACCACTGTGGTATGAGATTTTTGGTTCTTCTGGAAAAATTGTCAGGAGAATATCAGGCTTGAAAGGGATCTCTAATCCTAGCTTTTACTGGGTTGTACCAGTCTGCACTCCCATCAATAGTGGAGATAGGTTTCTTTTTCTTGACAGTCCCTCTGGCATTTGTTGTTGGCTGACTTTTTTATGTTAGCCATTTTTTTTTTCTGGAGTTCGATGGAATCTCAGTGTCGTTTTAATTTGCACTTTTGAGATGACCAATGATGTTGAACATTTTTTCATGTATTTATTTGAATTTGTGTTTCTTCCTCTGACAAGTGTATAATCATCTCAGATGCCCATTTTTGAATTGGGTCTTTGAATTTGGGGGCCTGATTTTTAAAAAATTCTTTATATGTTCTAGATAGATGGCTTTTATCAGATGGACAGTTGGATATTTATTCCCAGTTTGTTGGTTTTCTTTGCATTGTGTTGGAGATTTTCTTTGAAGTGCAGAAACTTCTCAAGAAGCTAAGATCCAAGTTGTTGATTCTTTGAAGTATTTCCCATGCAATTTAGTATTTGCTCACAAACATGTAGTATTTTATTTATTTAGTTTAAAAAATTTACTTTATTTTATTTATTCATTTTAATGAGAAAAAACACAAAATAGCAATGAAACAGTTTCAAATCAGGTTAGTATGACAGTTGTAATAATATATTACATATTTTTGTTTCATAGTACTTATCAGATGACAAGATGCAGACATGGTATCTTGTCTCAACAACATTAGTACAAATGTTTCTACTCAATGAACTAAGAGAAAGTAGCTGTATATCTATCCTAACTATTTTGCATATTCATATATATATATGTGTATATATATATATATATATATATATATATATATATATATATATCAAATGGTTATTTATATTCCCCTTTTTGTTTTGTTTTGTCAGACATGGGTGTTTTATTGTACTTAGAGAAGCTGTATTTGGAGAAGTCTTTAAATGACCTTTTCATATGTGATATTGAGTCAAAGATTGTAGGTACCTGAAGTCAGCAAAATAACCCAATATAGTCCAATAGACCATAATAGTAGTGAGTTATCAGTACAACTAGCAATAGTCCAAAGTTGTTAATGTGAGCCTTTTACAGCTCAGCATATTAGTACAGGTTAACTTTTATACCTCATGCTTACAATTTTCTGCTGTACAATTAAGAACAAGTTAAAGCAAGACAACATATATAACTCAAAATGTAACTTTTGTTATCTGACAAGGTCAGTCAAATCCCCTCAGAATTTACCCTGGAACCAAGTACGGCACCTTGAGGATCTTTTGTCAGTGTCAGCCATCTGGATGAATCATGGCCATTGCTTGACAAATTTGCTCTCTGTGAAAGCCTGGGAGAATGTTTTCTCTCTAGGTGGCTCTCCTTAGGCACACCGCACATTGTTGATCCCTTTCCTCTGTGGTCCCATAATTTCCTTGATCAGAAAATTTGGGACAGCACTGAGTTATGGGATATCACAGCACAGGTTGTTTTATGTCCTGAGTTCTCACTAAACTTGGTCTAGGGCCAAAATATTGGGGATACTTGTAGCCCCTCTATTTCTGTACTTGATGTGCAAACTGTAGTTGTTAAGCATGCATAAGAGACGCTTAAGGGTATCACTGCCCTGTAATAGAGGCAGTTAAAATTATGCGTGTTTAGCAGTTAATTTTTTTTTGAAATTTGTGGATTGTCTTTTCACTCTGTTGGTAATTTCTTTTGACATGCGAAAGTTTCTCAACAAGAGGAGGTACCAATTGTTAATGCTTTCAAGTGTTAAATGTGCATTTTGATTTTGTCCATGAACTATTTGCCCACCCCTATGTCTTCAATATTTCCACCTACTCTCTCTTCCAGGAGATTTAGTACTTCTGTTTTACTATTTAGATATTTAATCCATTTTGACTTTAATTTAATGCATGGTGATAGACCTGGGTCAAGTTTTGATTTTCAGCATGTAAAGAGATAGCTTTTCCAGTCCCATTTACTAGAGAAACAGTTTTCCCCCAGTAAGCATGTTTGGCTCCTTTGTCAGAGATAAGATGGCTGAATTTGTTTGTAGTTGCATCTGCATCTTCTAATGTATTCTATTGATCCTCAGGTCTACTTTTATTTTGCCAGTACTATCCTGATTTTATCACAATAGCTTTGCATTATAATTTCAGGTCAGGAATTGTAATGCTTCCTGCCTTGCTTTTTTTTTTTTTTTTGCCAGGGTTGCCTTTGCTATTCTAAAGTTTTTCTAGTTATAAATAAATTTTAGGAATGATTTCTCTAGATCTATGAGGTATGTTGGTGACATTTTGATAGGGATTGCTTTAAATCTGTATAACAATTTAGGGAGTATGGCCATCTTCACAATGTTGGTTCTTCCTATCCAGGAACAGGGAATATCTTCCATTTTATGAAATCTCCTATGATCTCTTTTTTTCCAGAGCACTGTAGTTTTCATTGAATGGATCTCTTACTTCTTTAGTTAGATTAATTTCTAAGTGTTTCATTTTCAGTGGTGCTATCATAAAAGATACTGTTTCTCGAAATTCTCTCTCAGTAGGTTTGTTATTTGTGTAGAGGAATGCTATTGACTTTTGGGTATTGATTTGTATCCTGCTATACTACTGATTTTGTGAATTAATTCTAGTAACTTTTCAGTGGAGTTTTTTAGGTATTCCAAGTTGAGTATAATGTCATCTGAAAATAATAATAGTTCAACTTCTTTACCTATTCTTATTCCATTTATTTCTCTCTTTTGCCTAATGGCTCTATCTAATGATTCCAGGACTATATTGAATAGGAGTGGTGATAGAAGACATTCTTGTCTTGTACCAGATCTAAGAGTAAAAGATTTCAATTCTTCCTCATTTAGAATTATGTTAGCAGTTGGGTTGTCATGGATGGTTTTATCAGATTGAAGTAGAGGACATTAACTCCAATTTTTTGTAGGACTTTGAATGTGGATGAGTGTCAGACTTGTTAAAAAGCTTTTCTGCATCAATTGAGATGATCATATGGTTTTTGGATTTGGCAGTATCGGTATAGTGTATTACATTTATAGATTGGAGTATGTTGAACCATCATTGCATCCCTGGGATGAATCCTCCCTGATCATGGTGTATAATCTGTTTAATGATTTTCTGTATTCTATTTGCTAGTATTTTATTGAGGATTTTGCATGTATGTTCATGAGGGAGATTGGCCTGTAATTCTCTTTTTTAGTTGCGTATTTCTGTGGTTGTGATATGAGTATAATTCTTGCCTGCTGGAATGATGCTGGAAGAATTGTTTCCTTTCCAATCTCACTGAAGAGTGAGGAGTATTGGGATAAAATTTTCTATAAATTTCTTGCAGCATTCAGCTGTGAATCCATCAGGACTTGCAGTTTTTGGGTAAGTTTATTGTCATTACATTTTGAATTTCATTGGCTCATATTGAGAATTCTTATACCTTCTGGATTTAGTTTTGGTAATTTGTATCTTTCTAGTAACTCGTCCATTTCTTCTGTGTCTTTGATTCTGTGAGAGCAGAGAATCTAAAAATAGCTATTGATGATCTGAATTTTCCTAGGGTCTGTAGTAATTTCACCTTTTTCATTCCTTATTGCTTGAATTTTTTTTCATTCCTCTTTTTGATGAGATTATCTAGGGGATTTCAATTTTATTAATCATTCAAACAAGTAGCTTTTTGTTTCATTATTTATATTGTTTTCTTTGCCTCAGTTGCATTAATTCCTATTCTAATCTTTATTAGATAAGAACATCTTTGGGCTTTTGGTTTGGTCTCCTCTTCCTTACGTTTCAGGTGCAGCACCAGGGTATTTATTTGCTCACATCCTTCCTAATGTGTGAGTTAATAGCTATAACTTTCCCTCTGAGAACTGCTTTCATTGAAACCCATAAATTCTTATAAGTTGTGCTTGAATTTTCACTGAATTGTAGATATTGTTTAATTTCATCTGTAACTCATTGGTTACTGAAGAAGATGTTTAATTTCCATGTATTTATCATTTGTTTTTGTGGTTCCTTTGGTCATGTATTTGCAGTTTTATTGCACTGTGGTCAGATAATATGCATGAGATAATTTCTGTTTTCTTGCATATACTTAAGCATGACCTTTGCACTATTATGTGGTCTATTTTACAGAATTTTCCATGTATGGGTGAAAGAATGTGCATTCAGATGTGGTTGGATAGAAAAGTCTGCCTATGTCCATTTGTTCCATATACTGGTTCATTTGTTACTTCATTGCTAAGTTTTGGTCTGCTTGACCTTATCTTTTTGGAATAAGGGGGTATTAAGGTCTCCTGTTAAGATTGTGGTATTGAATATTGGACTTTTCAAGTCCATTAAGATTTGCCTTATATAGTTGGGGACTCCTGTGTTTGGTGCATATGTATTTATGAGTGTTACCTTCTCCTCTTGTATTTTTCCTCTAACCAGTGTGTTGTGGCCTTCTTTGTTTGATCATTCTTGGTTTTAAGTTGAGACTGTCTGCAAATAGGATTTCTACGTCTGCTTTTTTCCATGGTGCTAGGGAATGTAGTATAGTTTTCCATCCTTTGACTTTCAGCCTATGAATTTCTTTATGCATTAAGTGTGTTTCTTGCATACAGCATATTGTTAGATTTTGCTTTCTAATCGACTGTGCCAGTCTATTTCTTTTAATTGGTGGATTGAGTCCATTTACATTGATTGTTATGATTGAGATATATTGACTTACGATCGACATGTTGCTTTCTCCTGTTGTATACTCCTTTTTCTCCAGTGCTGAATTGTTTGCCCTATTTTGTGGGTTCTTTCCATTCTCATTCAAGGAATTTTGATCATTTTGGTCCCTCTCCAGAATATCTTTTAGTTGTCTGTGTAGGGATGGCTTTGTCATCACGAAATTCTTTAGTTGTTCAGTTGACACTTCTGCATTGAACTTGAGAGTCTTACTGTGTATAGAAGTCTGGGATGGAATTCGTTTTCATGGAGGACTTGACGTACTTTGCTCCATGCTTTTCTTGACTTCATGGTGTTTGAAGAGAAATCTGTCATTATTCTAATGGGTTTTCCTTTAAATGTGATCTGTTTCTTTTTTCCAATGGCTTTTAGTATATTTCTCTTATACTAGATTTCTGGGATCTTGATTATTATATGTCCAGGTGTGGTTTTAATTGAGTATATGTTATTTAGAATATATGCTTGGGTTACCTGAAAGTCAGATTGTTTCTCTATATTTGGGAAGTTTTCTGCTATTACTTCTGCTCATTTTTTTATATCATTTGTATTGACTCCTTCTTTCTCACTGATGCGTATTAGTCTTATGTTGTTCATCTTTGCATTCCTCTTGCAGATGTTGAATTATTTTTTGCAGCATTGTAGTTGTTTTTAAGAGATCTTTTCTTACTTTTTCACTAACTGCAGCAGTGTCTTCAAAATCTGAAACTTTATCTTCACTTTTATTCAGACAATTTTTCCAGTTCGTGATTGAGGTTTTCATTTTCTGTAACATGTATTATTTTAAAGTTTTTATATTTAAATTTAAGTAAAAAAATTCATTGGTTTTAATGTACAATTCTGAGCTTTAAAAACCATGTACTCTGTGAAACTGCTACCACTGCTGTTGAGATGTGGTTCTGTCACTCTACTGATTTGTCTTTTAACACCCCTCCCCTTTGGAATTAATCCGTCCCCTAGCCCCAGTTCCTTCATCCTCTCACCTGTTATCTGTTCCTGTAGCTTTGGCCATCTTAAATCATATAAAACATTTCAAATGAAATATCAAACATAGTAACATATTTTAGTCACTGGACCAGTGAGATAGCTCAGTGGACTAAGCACCTGTTCAGGCAAGTGCAGGGAGCAGGGTTCCATCTCCTGTCCTGGACAGTGCGCTGATCAGGTGCATGGTGGTGCACACCTGTAGTCCCAGTACCGGGGTGCTGAAAACAGGAGGATTAATATGAGTCTGGGCTGAGTAGTTAGACCCTATACCAAGTATATAAAATGAAAAACAAAAACAAAATAAAAAACAAAAACATCTTCCAGTTATTATTGCTCATAAGAACCATGGTTAAATACCATACTCCACTTTCTAGCAGCATAGCGAGATTCTGCCTGAAGTTTCACAGCTGTTTCATCTCTCCTTACTCTCAATGGACTAATAGCGGTTTTCTCAAGAATGAGAAGTCTTAGGTATTTGTTAGAAACATTGCTATTTTTTTGTTTCATATGAAAATTAGTATAGTAAAAATACTAAAAATGATTAAATGGATCTCAGTTATTATTTTAAGTTGTGTTTTCATAATTTACACATGTTTCTTTGACAATCTATACTGAAACAATACCTGTTGCTGTGATTTTAAGCTCCACATTCTCTAGCAGCCATGTATTTGAAATTTCTACATCCTACTAATTTTCACATTTTATCCCTGTTTCAAAAGTAGTTTTAGTATCCATAGTGAAGAAAGGAAGAGAATATTGGTGAGTATAACAGAGTAGGGTGGGTAAAGTGTGCTTAACTAAGCTAGTATTAATTCTTATACAGTAAGAAACTGTTAAGTGTCTGCAGTTGCTATCTAGACCTACTTTAGATGCCACAATGATTTCTGAACAGTGTTTGTTTTTGGAAATACTCATACATGACCTCTAACTTTTTTGTCTTGATCTTTGTCATCCTTTTAAAATATGACATATATATTCTTTGCTTTCAGACTTTGCAAGGGCTCTGCGCCAAAACAGTTGTATTCTGTTCTAATCTGATTTGATGTATTTGAATTATTTTAAATATTCAAACTAGATCATTATGAAAATAACTTATGTCAGAGTTAAAATGAAGTTATTTTGTTTCAAAAGATAGTAACTGAAAATTCATTTGTATGACTGAATAAAAATGACTGCCTTGTAACTTTATGCATAATTTTTGTAAATTCTTTGAAACATTACTAAGTTAATTTTGCTCAACTTACACCTGTATACTTTATTTAAGCTTAATTTTTCAAAAGATTTCCACAAATGTAAAATATATCAGGTACTTTGGATGGAGAGTGCTTTTGTGTTTATACAGTAAACTTTTACTCACCGCTATTGATGCATCAGATATAATGGTAGGTACAGAGGGGACAGAAGGCATTTTACTCCTTACACTTAAGGAACTCATGGTAACAGTTATAACCCTCAAAACTGTAGTTTTAAAATTCATATGCCATTTTTCTAACCACATCTAATGAATCACTAAGTTCTGACAATGTAACTTTCTAAATCAGTAGATGTCAGTACTGACTATATAGGTTAAAACCAAGGAGATTTTTAAAAATATCTGATTCCTGGGTTCTACCCCTGGAGATACCACATGAGATATACAACAGATTCAATGTGCAGCTGAAAATAAGAATCATTGCTCAAGACTAGGAGTTGGTCAAGTTTTCTGAAAGAAAGCACACAGTAAATATTTCAGGGTTTTATTTAGCCATATGATCTGTGTCACCACTAGTCACCTCTGACATTGTAGTGTGAAGAAAACCACAATCACTACACAATGAAAGCAAATGTATATGGCTGTTCTCCAGTAAAATATTACCTATGGACAATGAAGTTGGATTATCATGTAATTTCATGTATCATGAGATATTTTGATTGTTTTCATTCATTAAAAATATAAAAACCACCATTAATTCATGGGTTATAGAGGCAGTATATTGGGTCAGATTTAGTTCTGAGTTAAGTTTTGACAACTGGTCTGGAAGAGCTCAGTAACATAGATGCTTATCAGTGTTATCTGTGGATCTTTTAGAAAGTACCTGTCCTTACCCCTAAAGATTCAATTCAGGACATTTGTATGGGACTAGGAAATTCTACAATGAAAGCATGGTTATGATGTTCTGTTCTAGAGATTTATTGGAAATTTCTTCTTGTACAATGCCTATAATTTTAATCTTTATTACCTTATATTTGTACTCTGTTACCAGATTCATACCTTTCACACACATTTCTAGTCCAGGCTGCCAAAAATCAATATATATTGTCACATTTCTTATGTTCCTTAATCTTTCAGTGGATCCTACTACCTAAAACACAAAATTCATACTCCCTGGAAAGTTGTACCTTGAATTTCATTGTCTGGCTTTTGCATATGATCTGCTCGTGCTCTTTTTTTTATGGAAAAAATGTGTTACTTGCATTCATGTCGTGCTATTTCTTCTTTGTATAGTTGAGCATCTCTTGGTGCTCCTGCCTGAAAAGCCTTTTTCTGGTGGCAAAGGTGGTCCTTTAAAATACAGTAGTGATTTTACATCCTCTTTTTTTTTTTTTTTTTGCCTTTTTGAGACAGGGTTTCACTATGCAGTTCAAGCTGGCCTTGAGCTCAGTTTTGTAGCCCAGGCTGGTCTCGAACTCGCACGGATCCTCCTGCCTCAAGCCTCCCGAGTGCTGGGATTACAGGCGTGAGCCACCACGCCTGGCTACATCCTCTTTTAAAATGTCTGGGTTAGATGTTGATGTTAGATTGTTCCAAAAGGCTTTTTGCTTGTGTTTATGTAACATTTTTTACCTGACATTAAAAAACCTGAAAGCCAGCCAGCTAGCTTAGCAGACTAAAATGCCTACTTAGGCAGAGCACAGTGGCTAGGGTTCATTCCCCAGCATGCCACGCCAGCCTCACCCCTGGGGTGTACTGAGACAGTGATTGAGACTGGGTGTGATGGTGTGCACTTGTAATCCCAGTGGTTGGGAGGCTGAAAAAAAGGAGGCTCATTATGAGTCTGATCTGTGTACTGAATACATTAAAGATAATAAATCTATAAGGTATATAAGGCTGTACTTTCAGGGATCATTTCTATAGTATGTAAGTGAGGTATGTGAGATCAGAAACCTAGTTTTATTTATATCATAGAACATAATAAAATATTTGATGTGGAGTAGGTGCTTAATAAATGTTTATTAACTTTACTTTATGAAGAAAGCAAGTTCAGCTTCTACTGCTGCCAGTGAGATAAAGAATTACCTCCTTAGGAGTTGTGCAAGTTCTGATTTGAAGGGTAAAGAGCAAGTTTTGCTGCACTGTCCAGGGCTTCTTTCTGTAACCAAGCACCTCTATCTTGGATCTTCAAGCTACTTGTGTGCATTGTCATTCTAAGGTGTGGAATAGGCAGTAGGTTATAAGTGACCAGACCTAGCCTCTGATCTCAGCTTTCCTACTAAGGCAGGAGATTAGGGCATAGAAGTATGGCTAGAAAACCATATGTAATCTGTCAATTACAAAGATTCAGAATGAAGTCTGAACAGGATGTACTTTGTTAATCATGACTAGGATGTGTAGGCAAAGAAACTTCTGACAAAACAGGTCTGAGACAATATTCACTGCCATTCTGATCTTCCTGTTCTTTTGTCCTCTTGACTCTATGGTGCCTCATCCTGCTTGTGGATAAAGCTTGTCCTGCTTTTTCTTACTCTTCTCTTTTCTTCATTTTTTTTTCTTCCTTTACTTTAAATGAAAGTTACATTTATT
This sequence comes from Myocastor coypus, assembly GCA_004027025.1. NCBI lineage: Eukaryota > Metazoa > Chordata > Mammalia > Rodentia > Myocastoridae > Myocastor > Myocastor coypus. Next base: position 12,393 of record PVJA010026510.1, read on the forward strand.
TATTCATTAGTTGTCCTCACCAGTTCTTTGGGTGGGACAGAAAGGGCTTGGACACTGTGCTGTGTGGCAACGCTACTACTAGGGAATATAACTTCAGTTTCTGGCCTTTAAAATGAAGAGATTCCATTGGATTTTTTGGCTTATAAATGTTACTTTCAATAGAAACACTGTCCAACACTCACATATTAGAGGAGAAAAGGTTTATTTTGTTGGTGCACGTTGTAGAGGTTTCTCCAACCCATTGTATGGTGCCTCCAAGGCAGGAAAGCAGGGCAGAGAATTGTTGCTCATTGCATAGCATCTGGACAGCAGAGAGTGCAGTAAGAGAGGGAGATAAGTCTTTCAAGGCCACATTCCTAGTGGTCCATCTCTTCTGATCAGATCTCAGCTCCTAGCAGCAAGACCATGATAAATCCCTCTTATCCAATCACCTTTCCAGAGTCCCAACTTTGAGCATGCAAGGCTTTGAGAGGACATTCAGATATGAGCCATAACAGTTTTAAATATTATGTATGCTATAGCTAAAAAACACATTGTTTTACAGTTCTGTAAGTCAGGAGCCTGAGTAGCTCTGTGGGCTTCTCTGCTCAGAGTCTCGCAAGACTAAAATTAAAGTGTCCGCTGGTTTAGGTTCTTATCTGAAGGCTGTGGGGAAGAGATGGACACCAAGATCATCTTCATTAGTGGTGGAATGAAGTCCCACCTAGCTGTAGGACTAAGTGGTCCTACTGCTTTAGGATAGTTTACCTTCTAGAACATTGCCCCATTCTTTGATTCATGATCCCCTCCACTATCCATCTTCAAAACTAGCAAGTAGGCTATTCTCCTTTTTTCCTTTTCATTCATTTTAATGAGAAAAGAGATAAAACATCAATGAAACAATTTCAAGACAGGTTAGTAGGACAGCTTCAATAGTTAATACATTGCATATTATTGTCTTCATAGTATTCAGAGGACACAATGTATTGCTTCATTTATGGTTCTTTTGACTCAGGTGAGGTCACCTGAATTTCTCAGAATACTTTCACTCTGTTAGGACAGTGGATTATAGCCTTAAGTATATTATCAGTCTTTTCACAGCTGTACCTAGATTAGTGTTTGATTAAACAACCAAGAAAATGGAATTTTGGGGAATACATTTGTAATTCCACCACAAATCCTTTATTACTTGATTGAAGAAGAAAAGATGGAGGGTATTATTACTTATTCCTTAATGTTTATTTATTTTCTCTATGCACATATACAAGCAAAACACATACACACACAGATATATATATGAAATTTTATATTTTTTGTTAAGCTGCTATTAGGAATGTTTAATTCAAAAATATTTATCAAATATCTACTTTGTGTCAGGAAAATTAGTACTAAGTGTTGAAGACACAATTATGCAAAAGTTGGAAAACTTACATACAAAGAACATATTCTTTTATACGCTTATTACAAATGTATTTATCTAGCCTTTATGTTTTAAGGAATCTTTCTGGTTCTTGGAATACATTGGTGAAACAAATCATTGTTGCCATGGAGAGTACAGCATCAATAGGAAGTCTGAACCTAAATAGATAAGTAAATATGGAGCTCATACACTGATAGGTAGTAACCATTGTTAAGGGAAAATGTATAATAAGTGATAGCTTATTCTAAGCTAGGCTGTGAGGTATTGCTTTAGATATAACAAAGACCACAGGTATGGTAAATATGATGAGAACAAATGTCTTAAGGGATTAAAGGTAGATGGTGACTAGTATCTAAAACAGAGGTCTGAATTATGGGATGATGCTTAAGTCAATATTTCAAAGACGGATGTGAATTAGACAACTGAGTGGAGGAGGAAGGTGTTGAGGGTAAAGTTATTGTGTGGGAGAGACATATGTTTCAAGAGGCAGACAGAAAATTGAATGTGATTCAGAATGGCTATGTACAGAGTATGGGGCAAGAAAATGACTGATACAATATGGGTCAAATAATAAGGAATATTGTCACTGTATTGGTAGAAAGACAAAAGGAGATTTACTCTTTAATGTTCTGATGAGGTCTCTGGCTCAGGCACTATGAGCCAGGATCTCAGAGGTGTATGTTTCAGAATGCTCTTGCCTCTTCTATAAATATAACATGGGACACAATCCTTTTCTCAACCTAGGGCATGCAGTGTTTTTTTCTCAGTGCTCTCAGGACAGAGTTTTAACATAATTTCCTTAAAATTTATTGCTCCAAAAGATAAATCAGAGAGATAGGACCGAGTAGAGCTTTGGTAGGAGCGGATGTTTCTCTCCTCCAAAGATTACCAAGGAGAATGAGTTCTTGAGATGTTTCTGATCATCTGTGTAAGAATCTTACAGAAATTCTGGAGCATGTACCTGGATGAAGATTCGTGCATATTTCCAAGGGAACTTCCTAGCCATTCTAGACCATGTTCAATCTTCATAAGTTTGATTCTAGTTTAATTTTTTTATTGCTATAGACCAAATTATGTCCTTTGTTTTGTTCTTGATTTCATGATATTTTCATGTGCATGAGCATTGTCTCCAGTCTTTTTGGACCACTTTTGCTTTCTATTTCATTTTTTGGCCCTGTCTTCTGTCCTAGTTTTTCCAAAGCTTGAGTGATCATCACTCATCCTCCAGCTTTGCTTCTACTATATTTCTTTTCATGTATGTCTCGGCTTTGTCTCATCCCTCTCCTCTTCCAGGGCAAAATCACTCTAATAGGGGAACTGTCAGCACAAGTGCTTAAACCACTGAGCTAACCTGAAAGCCCCTCTACTAAGGGGAAACTCCTGACTTATGTTGGCTTTTGTTATATAATCATAGGTCTTGCTCCTATGGTTAAAGGTAACAAATTCTTCTTCTTATTATTATTCTTTTTTATATATTTGAAACAGGTTCTCACTACATAGCTCTGACTCATAATGATGCTCCTGTTTCAGCCTCCCCAGTGCTGAAATTATAGGTATGTGCCACCATGCCTGATGTTGGTAACTGGCTTGGCATGCCTGGGGTAGGGCTGGCACAGCATATGGTATTGAGGATTGAACCCAGGTCTTTTCACTTTCCTAAGCAGCTTCTTAGACTGATGAGCTATCTCCACAGCCCCAAAGGTACCAAATTGTTACTATAGTTTATCAGTTTCTTGATTTCCTTGATGATATTGTTATTGCTAGTCATGCTGCTTTAACTAGGATATCATACTTGCTGTAATCAGTTGTTCTCCCTTGTATGACAGCACTGTGATTATCTGAGGTAATAACTACCACCATAGTTCAGTACCAAAGAACCAGTTGCTGAGCCAGATAGATGAAAAGTTCTCATCCCTACTAAATTAAGAAGGTAGCACCTTGGGACAGACAAAAACATCAAGAACCACTTAAGCATAGAAGAGATCTCTGAGAAATAAACATTTCTTAGGGAATTCCTTGATACTAGTGATAAAATTACATGCCATAAGAAATTTACAAGCATCAACAAGGAAAACAAAATAAAATTAAAAAATATAAAATGATAAAGAAGATCACTATATACTTGTTAATGGAAAACTGTAAGAAAAAGAAACAACAGTGATAAACATGCATTACATATCAGTGCATACAGTAAATATAAAACAAATATTAACTGACATGAAAAATCAAATAAGTTCTACTACAATTGTAATGGAGGATCTTAATACTCCATCATCACAAATAGACAGAGTAAATAGACAAACTAATCAAATAAGTATCAGAAGGGAACCAAATCTGTGAACAAATGAATTTAGTGGATGTTTACAAAGTGTTTCACCCTACGGTATCAGAATATACATTCTTTTCAGCTGTATGCAAGACTTTCTCCAAAACTGACCACATTCTAGCTCATGTAATGTGCTTAAGTAAATGTAAAAAAAGTGAAATTATCCCATGCATATTGTCAGAGAATAGTACAAGGCAACTAAAATTAATGGCAGTATAAATCATAAAACTCTATAAACAAAAATGAAATAACACCTTCATGGACAATCAATGGGTCACAGATGAAATAAAGAAGAAATTAAATAGTATTTATAATTAAATTTTAATGCTGACATACGAGACTGGAACTTATCATATCCTGCAGAGATCCAGAAAATTATCAAAAGCTACTTTGAGAACTTTTATTCTAATGAGATGAAAAATACAGAAGAAATTGATAGGTTCTTAGATATATATATGAATTACTAAAGCTGAATCAAATACATCTAGAAACTGTAAATAAGCAAATATTTTCTATTAAATTTAAAATGTAACTAAAATCTTACCAAGAAAGAAACACTCAGGTCCCCTGTTAAGTGCAAGGTCATGGGTTTGATTTCTGAAAAAGAAAAAAAAAAGAAAGAGAAACACTCAGGTCCTTGTGGATTCACTGCTGAGTTCTACAAGAACTTTAGAGAAGACCTAAAGTCAGTACTCCTGAAACTCTTCAGTGAAACTGATAGGGAAGCAATACTTTCAAAATTTATTCCTGGAAGCAAACATTACCCTCATACCAAAACCAAAGAAGAACCCAACTAAAAAGGAGAACTATAGACCAATGTCCCTAATGAACATAAATGTAAAAATCCCCAATAAGATAATGGCAAACAAAATGCAGCAAATCATCAAAATTATACACCATGGCCAAATAGGATTCATTCCACAGATGTAGGAATGGTTGAACATACACAAATCAATAAATGTAAGACACTATGTCAAAGGACCAGAGACAAAAAATAAATAAATAAATAAATCACATGATTATCTCAATAGATATAGAAAAATCGCTCGATGACCTTCAACACCTATTCCAAATAAAAGTCTTTTAAACAATTGTATTTGAAGGTCTTTATCTCCATCTGATAACAGTCATCTGTGACAAATGAACTGCAAAACATCATACTAAGTGCTCAAATATTGAAAGCTTTCACTGCAAAATTAGGAGCAAGATAGGGATGTTCACTATCACCACTGTAATTCAATATATTTCTGGAAACATGAACCAGAAAAATTAGACAAGAGAACAAAATTTTAAAAATATGGATAAGAAAGGAGAAAATTATATTATAATCATTTGCAAATGACATAATACTCTACATAGAAGACCCCTAAAATTCCAAAAATCTTCAGGATTTAATGACCAAATTTAGTCAGCTGGATACAAAGTCAACTCTCAAAAAATCAATAGCATTACTGTATACGTATAAAAATCTCATTAAGAGAGAAATTAGGGAAACACCTTTCATAGCAGCATTAAAATAAATGAAATACTAAGAATCAGTCAAAAAAGAAATTAAGAGATCTTTACACTAAAACTACAGTACTCTGAAAAAGTATATTGAAGAAGATATCAGAAAATGAAAAGAGACCTCTTGATTTTTGGTAGGAAGAACCAACATAGTGCAAACGTCTATATTCCAAAAATTGCTGTACAGATTCAACTCCAATCAAAATACCTTTAGCATATCTCACAGAACTAGAGGTATTCAGCTAGCTCCTCAAATTCATTTGGGACCAGAAGAGACCTAGAGTAGCAAAAACAATTCTCGGCAACAAAGGGAAGGCAGGAACCATCACAATCTCTGATTTTAAATTATACTACAAAGCTACTGTGATAGAAACAGCATTGCACAGCAAAAAATAGATCTGAGGATCCATGTAGCAGATTAGAGGCTGCAAAAATAACTCCATGCATATTCAGCCATCTTATTTTTGACAAAAGGGCCAAATACCTTCACTAGAAGAAAAATGCCTTCTTTAATAAATGATGCTAGAAAGACTAGCTTTTTCCATGTCAAAGACTGAGACTAGAGCCATGCCTCTAACCATACACTAAACTAAAATCAAAATGGATCGAAGATATAAATATTAAAACTCAAAATTAAACCTGCTGGAAGAAGAAAATAGCTAGAACTCTTGAAGACTTCATGAACTAAATCTTGATTACATGGCAAATGTTACAGAGAATCAATAATGGGGATTTCATCTTATTAAAAGGCTTGTGCACAGCCAAAGAAATCACCATCAGAGCGAAGAGATCATGTAGAGTGGAAATAATTTTAGCCAGTTATTCTTCAGACTACAGAGTATATAAAGAACTAAAAAAAAAAAAAAAAAAAAAAAAAAAAAAAAAAAAAAAAAAAAAAAAAAAAAAAAAAAAAAAAAAAAAAAAAAAAAAAAAAAAAAAAAAAAAAAAAAAAAAAAAAAAAAAAAAAAAAAAAAAAAAAAAAAAAAAAAAAAAAAAAAAAAAAAAAAAAAAAAAAATCAGACCCTGAAATTTAAAGGCTTGATCCAAAATGGATATATGAGATGAATACATACTTCTCAGATAATGAAGTTGAAATGATAAATAAATATATTAAAATGTTCAACAACATTGGTTATTCAAGAAATACAAATTAAAGCAACACAGATTTCATCTCATCCTAGAAAGAAGTCCCTTACCAAGAATTCAACCAATAGCAAATGCAGATGGGCATGCAGTGAAAAAGGAACCATTATCCATGTTGGTGGGAATGTAGACTGGTGCACCCATTGTAGAAATCAAAGCGATGAGATTCCTCAAAAAACTGGGACTAGAGGTCTTATTTGATTCAGCTATTTCTCTTTGTATCTTCCAAAATGAATTCAAAGCATCATACCACAGTGATACATGCACATCCATGCTTATAGTAGCACAGTTTGCAGCAACTGAATGTTGGAAACAGCCCACATACTCATCAACTGATGAATGAGTAACGCTAATTTTTTTAATGCAGTGGAGCATTACTCAGCTCTAAGTAATTATAAACCTGATACATTTCTAGGTAAATGGATCCACCTGGAGATTATGCTCTTAAGTGCAATACATCAAACACACATATACAAATATCATATTGCCTCTCCGGTGTGAAAAACTGGACGTATACACAAGGACAAAAATGTATAATATGTATTGTGAAATCAGAAATTTTTCTAATAAGAGGAACTAGAGAGGGGGAGGGATAAAGGAAGGAAGGGAAAAGAGAAAATAGTGAAGAAAAGAAGGACAAAATGGAAACAAAGCTTTTGTAAGGATGGGAACAGGGATTGAAGAGAGGGTGGGGGAATGGATAAAAAAGGGGACTCAAGATATATCATGTACAAGTACAAATTTCCTATAAAGAATATGATCATTATGGGTATTAAATTATACTAATAAACTTAATTAAAAATAAGTGTAGCAGTCAAGTATACAGGCTTTGAGACAAATTACCTGGAATCAAATGTCAGTTTTTTAAGCTTCTTACACTTTATCTCAATTTATTTATGCACATATATAGTTATTAATGTTTATGCTCCTTGTGGGAAGTTAGTACATGCCCATAATGCATCTTGATTCACTTTTTATCCCTTCTTATTCTCTCCCATTTCCTTGTCTCTCATCTCTTGATCTCTTTTTATTAAATACATATCCAAAGTGCCTGAAATTTACATTCCTTGTGAGCAGTTATGTGTACACAACACATCTGAATTCATTTACATCATTTACTATCCCTCCTGGCCCTCCTCTTCCTCTCTCTCTCTCTCATTGTTAGAGAGTGATAATAAGCAGTTATTTATCTATGAAATCTTTCTTCATTCTTTTCCTCCTGGAAGAATGTCACTGGTATCAACTTAGAAGATTACTAAAAAGATTCATACATCATACTAGAAAAGGTCAAGTAAATAGTAAGTATAAACTTTAGTTATTATCAGTGGTATCTGGTCAGCATATAGAGTTAAGTGGAAATCTTGCCTTAATCGCAAGTAGCATTGGCAGTCACCTGTGTGGTAAGCTTTGAGACATAGAGGGCAGGTTCTTCTGCTTCAAAGTCTTCTATATTACTACTAAAACGCTTGACCTTTTATCCTTGGGTACCTGGCCTTTAGATTTAGTCATGGTTTGCTCTTATTAAACAGATAATCAGGTTAGACAAGGAATGAGCTGGAGTTGGGAGATCCGGGGGACCAATATAGAAGGAAACCAACAAAAGTGGGTGCAGGCAGTAGACAGTACCAGGGTGATGCACAGGAGAGGGGAACACATGTGAGTCACTACTTTAGAAGGAGCACTTTCATCCTGGGGAGGATCTGGAGGAAATAAAATGCCTATTTGCAAAGGCACTGGATTCATGGAGTCAAGTCTTAAGGCATAGGTAACATTTAGTTTTTAGACCATGGTATAGCATAAGATTACTGTGTGGTTACTACCATAAGTAGAGAGCAGATTCAACCCAAGATTGAACCAAGTGATATTACAGGGCTTTCACAATGAGGGACAATATCAATTTCAGTTATGGTCATTTGGTTACAATAAAAAAAGTGTGTGTGTGTGTGTGTGTGTGTGTGTGTGTGGCATAGAGATGCTTAATAAATGAAATTAATAGTTTCTTTTCCTTTTATTAGTCATTCATTTATTAGGGTGGACGCTTACAATTTGCTCTTTTAATAACAGACCTTTTAATTCAGTAAGGACAAAACACTATAGCCACGAATGGTTAGGGAATAGTAGAAGAAAGAAATAATGTTGCCCATCAGGTAAAGTTAGAATAGCCAGCTTGAAAATCACGGAGGCATGAGTTGATCTGGGTAGCAATTTCACAGTGCATTGGTGCTTCCCCTCATGTCACTATTTAGTTCTGCCATTCATACTTCTAGGAGTCATAGGAGGTTTCAGTCCATACTCGGCCAGCTCTGAGGCAGACTGGCAGCAGTTCATGGTGCTGGAACAACAATGGTGATAGAGGCAGTTGACCAACCAGGGCAACAGAGACCAACAGAGCAAGTCTGTCGCTCTGTCTCTCTTATGTTACATTTAGACTCTCTGCCTTAGGATATCTGCTTCAGACCACACCCATAATCCCAGTAGTACTAAGACACATAATCCCAGTGGATGATGAGTTAGTCTCAAACTCTAGAAGTGCCAGACCCATGACTGCATTAGCTTTTGGGGGACAACTAGACACAAACCATACAGATTCTTTGATTTCTCACCTTTGCCTTCACTGGGCTGCTGCTCCATGAGGGCAGGTTGTACGCCGTGGGCCCTAACACATGCCACGACTATACAAGGCACCAGAATAAAGGAAAGTGCGCACTAGGGTCAGAAAGTGGAGCATGGAAGCAATGCAAGTGTTGATATCATTCCAAATAAAATTTCCTTCTTTTACTTTTGTCTTGGGCTCGCAGAGGCATTAAGGTGTTGCAAGATGTCAAGATTTGCTTGAGTATTTGAGGTCTACAAGCTGCGTTCCATGCTATGGACACAATTTTCTTTGTGAAAAATTTTGATATATACAGTTATAAAATGTTGGTGGTATCAGCAGCAGTCCATTAAGTGCTTATAGGGAACTAATCTGCTTTGTGGCTGCTCAAGATTTTTTAAAAAAGAAATAAAGGTAAAGTTGCTTATACCTTGGTGAATTTTAGAAATTGTGATATTTTAATTATGCATATTTTTATGTTATCTCTTTTTTAGAATACATGCCTTTTGAATCAAAATCATAACCATCAGCTTAAAAAACAAAAAAGGGGGATATCCATAAAGGAAAGGAAAAATGTATCTATTTTTGCAGTGAAAAAATATATGTATGCATATATAAAAATAGTTATAATAGATAGACAGCTGCTTTCTGTGAGTTCAACGAGAAGTGTTTGTACTAGTATTGCTTAGACAAGACATCATGTCTATATATACAATGTACTTGTTATTGTAACTGTCCTACTAACATATTTTGAAACTGTTTCATTGCTATTTTTTTTTTTTTTAATGAGTAGAATAGATTTATTGGGGGAAAGAAAGTTCCTGTCCAAGAGAGGAACAGGAGGGGGTCTTGAGCAGGTGTTCTCCCCGCAATTTTATCTTTTTTCACATTAAAATGAATTTTAAAAATTTAAAAAAGAAATTAAAAAAGAGGGTAAAATATCATTGCAAATGTTGGCTATATCACACAGCAGCCCTGACCGACCAGCCAGCAGGTACACGGAAGGATCTCTCAGCCTGTGGTCCCCCACACTTCCACCAGAACTCAGCTTCTGCACACTGCAGCCCTGACGGACTGACAGAGCAACCAGCAGATGCACAGGTAGGACCTCTTGGCCTGTGGCCTCCCACCTTTCCACCAGAACTCAGCCCTCACACACAGCAGCCCCAACTGACAGGCCAATGGGAAGATAAAGAGGTAATTCTCATAAATACGTATGCACCCAACACAGGAGCACCAAGTTATATAAGAAAAATCTTAATGGACATGAAAAATCTAATATCCAATACCACAATCTTAATAGGAGACCTGTATCCCAAAAGGTGAAGCAGACAAAAAATTAGCAAAGAGGTAGCAGAACTGAACCAGAACTTGGAACAACTGGACTTAGTGGACATGCAGAGAGTGTTCCACCCAACCACTTCTGAATACACATTTTGTTTCAGCTGCACATGGGAAATTTTCTAAAACAGACCACATATTAGTGCATAGGTCATGCTTAAGAATATGCAAGAAAACAGAAATTATCCCATACATATTATCTGACCACAGTGCGATGAAACTGGAAATAAATGACAAAAAAATCACAAGAACCACAGAAATGCATGGAACCACCCTTCTCAGCAACCAGTGGGTTACAGATGAAATTAAACAATATATGCAATTTAAGGAAAACTCAAACACAACCTACCAGAATTTATGGGATGCAATGAAAGCAGTTCTTAGAGGGAAATTTACAGCTCTGAACTCAGACATTAAGAAAATAGAACAGGAACAAATAAATGCTCTTATGCAGCACCTACATGACTAGAAACGGAAGAGCAAATGATACCAAAAGTCCAAAGATGGGAGGAAATTATAAAGATTAGAGCAGAAATTAATTTAACCGAGATAAAGAAAACAATACAAAGAATTAATGAATCAAAAAGCTAGTTCTTTGAAAGATTAAATACAATTGATAAGCCCCCAGGTAACCTCATCAAAAACAGGAAAGAAAGAACTCAAAATTCAAGCAATAAGGAATGAAAAGGGTGAAATTACAGACACAGCAGAGATTCAGAGGATCATTAATAGTTATTTTGAGAATCTTTACTCTCACAGGATCGAAGACACAGATGAAATGGGCAGATTCCTAGAAAGGTACAAACTGTCAAAACTGAATCAAAAAGGTATAAGAGCTCTGAAAAACTCAATAGCAGCCAATGAAATATAAAACACAATAAAAAGTCTACTGACAAAGAAATGTAGAGATTATGATGGATTCACCACCGAATTCTAAAACAAATTTACAGAAGACATAATCCTAATATTCCTGAAACTCTTCAATGAAATTGAAAAGGAAATGATCTTCCCAAGATCATTCCTAGAGGCAAGTATTACACTGATACCAAAACCAGAGAGAGATGTAACTAAAAAAGAGAACTACAGGCCAGTTTCTCTCATGAACAAAGATGTAAAAATCCACAGTAAAATCCTCACCAATAGAATATAATAAATCATCAAGAAGATTATACACCATGATCAGGTAGGATTCATCCCAGGTATGTAAGTATGGTTTAATACATGCAAATCTATAGATGTACTACACTGTATCAATAGAGCCAAAGCCAAAAATCACATGCAGAAAAGACTTTTGACAAAGTCCAACATTCATTCATGTTCAAAGTCCTACAGAAAGTTGGAATACAGGGCCTCTACCTCGATCTGATAAGAGTTATGCATGACAATCCAATGGCTAACATAATTCTAAATGGGGAAAAGCTGAAGTATTTTGCTGTTAGATCTAGTATAAGACAAGGATGTCTTCTATCTCCGCTTCTGTTCAGTAGAATTCTGGAATCATAGCTACAGCCATTAGACAAGAGAGAGAGAGAGAAATAAAAGGAATAAGAATAGATAAAAAAGAAGTTAAATTATCACACGATTGTCTTAATTGGTGCAGAAAAGGCCTTTGACAAAGCTCAACACTCATTCATGTCCAAAATCCTACAGAAAACTGGAATAGAGGGCCTCTACCTCAACCTGAGAAAAGCCATCTATGACAATCCAACAGCTAACATAATACTAAATGGGGAAAAACTGAAGTCTTTTAGTCTCAAATCTGGCATAAGACAAGGATATTCCCTATTGCCACTACTATTCAATATAGTTTTGGAATCATTAACTACAGCCACTAGACAAGAAAAAGAAATAAAAGGAATAAGAACAGGTAAAGAAGAAGTGAAACTATTACTATTTGCAGATGACATGATAATCTAGTTGGAAGACCCAAGAACCTCCACCAAGAAGCCACCAGAATACACAAATTCAGTAGCATAGCAGGATACAAAGTCAACACACAAAAGTCAATAGCATCCCTCTACACAAATAACAAACACTGAGAGAGAAATTAGAGAACCAATACCTTTTACAATAGCACCAGAAAGAATGAAATACTTAGGAATTAACCTAACTGTTTGTTTATTTATTTATTTTTATGGCTGGCCCAGCCTACCCTGAGGGCAGGGCTGGCGCAGCATGTGGTGCCAGGGATCGAACCGTGGTCCCTGCAGCCGCCCAAGCTTTCCTAAGCAGGCGCCTTAGACCACTGAGCCATCCTGCCGGGCCCCGAATTAACCTAACTGAATAAGTAAAAGATATATCCAGTGAAGACTACAGTACTCTGAGCAAAGAAATCCTAGAGGATTCCAGAAAATAGAAAGATATTCCCTGCTCCTGGATAGGAAGAACCAACATTGGGGAGATGGCCACACTCCCTAAATTGTTATACAGATTTAATGCCATTCTTATCACAATACCATCACCATACTTCACAGACCTGGAGAAATCATTCCTCAGATTTATTTGGAACCAGAAAGGACCTAGAATTGCAAAGACAATCTGGGCAATAAGGATAAGGCAGGAGACATTATAGTTTGTGACCTAAATTTATACTACAGAGCTTCTGTGATAAAATCAGCAAGGTATTGGTAACAAAAATAGAGCTGAAGATCAATGGAACAGATTAGAAGATACAGAAGGAAATAGAAAGACACTCAGCCACCTTATCTTCGACAAAGGGGCCAAACATGCTTACTGGAAGAAAGATAGCCTATTTAACAAATGGTGCTGGAAAAACTGTCTCTCTACATGCCAGAAATTAAAACTTGACCCAGATCTATCACCATGCACTAAACTAAATTCAAAATGGAATAAAGTTCTAAATATTAAAAGAGAAACATTAAATTTCCTGGAAGAGAAAGTGAGAGGAATTCTTGAAGACATCGGGCAAGCAAAGAGTTCATGGACAAAAATCAAAATGTACATTTAATACTTGTAAGAATAAAAAGCTGGGACCTCCCTTTGCTGAGAAATTTTTGCATGTCAAAAGAAATTAGCAGCAGAGTGAAAAAGCAACCCACAAATTTCAAAATTTTTAACTAATAAGTATTCAGACAAAGGCCTTCTATCTAGAATTTATAAACAACTAAAAAACATTAGGGTCTCCAAAATTCAAAGAACCAATCCAGAAATGGGCATTGGAGATCAACACACTTCTCAGAGAAAGAAATTCAACAAGCCTTCAAATACATGAAGAAATGCTCCACATTACTAGCTTTTTGTGAAATGGAAATTAAAACAATACTTAGACACCATGTCACTCCAGAAAGAATGGCTATCACAAAGAAATCAAGCAACAAGAAATGTTGAAGAGGCTGTGGGGAAAAAGGAATCCTTCTCCGCTGCTGGTGGAAATGCAGACTGGTGCAACCATGATGGAAAGCAGTGTGGAGACTCTCTAGAAAACTAGCACTGGAAATTTCATTCAATCCAGCTGTACCCCTACTTGGAATTTTCCCACAAGAAATGAAAACTTCATATCATAGTGATATCTGTGCACTTATGTTCATAGCAGCACAATCTGTGATAGCCAAATCTCGGAAACAACATCATCTGAAAAATGATTGAAAAAGATGTGGTATTTTCTTTACAATGGAATGTTACTCAGCTATAAAGAATGAGAAACTAGAAGACTTCATATATAAGTGGATGTATCTTGAACATATACTCACAAGTGAAATAAACCATACCTACATGTGTAAATATCATGTAGTCTCCCTAGTGTAAGAATGTAAAAGAAGAAATAAAATGGAAAGGCATAACACAGCTGAATGGAAACCTAGGACTTAAGCATTAAACAATGAAGTGACTGCAAACAGAAAACATAGGAAACATGGCAGGAGCAAAACCATGCACTTATATACAGGATGTATTAGATAATGGTCCTAAGAACCACCAAAATATTTTTCACACTGAGGTTAGCAATGGATAAAACTAAAATTATGCTTAGAATACCTGTTGTTCATGTCTTTTAGATTTGTGCTGCTTCTAATGTAATTCCAGTTACTGTTATACTCTCTCTCTCAAGTAAATTATTGTTTTACAAGAAAACAAAAAGGACATTATATGACAGTAAGAGACTAGGAGAAATGCTGTAGGTTTGACTGACTATAATTTTATATATACAGTGAGATTTCTAAATATCTATGTAAAAATGTGTAACAGCTTTTACCACATTGTATAGCGATTTATTAGAATATCAATGATTGATGGACAATACCAATTCCAAGTTAAGTGCAAGATGTTTGATATTCAGAAAGACAGTGATGTTAAGTTGAAGTACCTGTGTTATAGAGTAATAGTATCATGAAGCTTCTTTCTGGACGGTTAAGCATGTAAGTTTACAGACAAAAAATTTGTGAAAAAGAAATTTTGGCTAAAAGGACTGCCAATATTTTGGCCCCAGCTCTGCAAGGTTAGTGAGGACTCAGGACATAAGAGAACCTGTGCTGTAACATGCTATAACTCAGTGTTTTCCCAAATTTTCTGTTCAAGGAGATTATGGAACCACAGAGGAAAGGGATAGATGATGTAAAGTGTGCCTATGGAGAGGCACCTAGAGAGAAAACATTCTCTTGGGCTCTCACAGATGACAAACTGGTCAAGCAACAGCTGTGACTCAACCAGACAGCTGATACTGACAACAGTTCTATGAAGCACTGTATATGGTTTCAAAGTAAATCCTGAGGGGATTTGACTGACCTTGGGTGATACAAAAGTTATGTGTTTTGTTATGCAGGTCTTGCTTTAATCATGAGGCATAAAATGTAAAGCTAGATTAGTATGCTGAGCTGTAAAAGGCTTAAATCAACAGCTTGCGACTTTGCGAGTTCTGCCAGTAATCCATTACAATAATGGAATACTGGACTGTGTATACAACTACTTTCTCTTGGTTCAATGAGGAATGTTTTTTGTAAGAACATTGATTATAAAAATTATCATGTCTACACCCTGTGCTCTGTATAACTACTACAAGAACAACAATATGCATTGTATCAATTACTGGGAACATACTACTATCATGTTTTTGAAGAAAAAAGTAGTACATTAAAAATAAATAAATAAATAAGGAGAAAAAGATAACCTAAAAACATCACACAGTATTGCGAATGTACTAAATGTTAAAATATTATGTTGAGCCAGGCATGGTGGCACACGCCTGTAATCCCAGCACTTGGGAGGCTGAAGCAGGAAGATTGGTGCCACTTCAAGACCAGCCTTGTCTACAAAAGTGATCTCAAGGCCAGGCTAACCTGCATAGTGAGATCTTGTCTCAAAAAGACAAAAGAGGGGGAGAGATAGCTCCGAGGCACAAGTGCCTGCTGGGCAAGTGCAAGGTCGTGAGTTCGAACCCTGGTCCCACAAAAAAAAAAAAAAAAAAAAAAGACAAAAGAAAATGTTGGCTATTATATAAAAATTTAGTTTAAAACTAAACTATTATAAAGTATGAGATTTACTGGACAATGGTATTATAAGCCTATTCTTAACATGTTCATATTCTTTTATTAGGAGTTTAAATAAATAAATGCATTTTAAAATAAATAATTGAAAATAGTTTTTTTTTTTAAAGTCATGAGAATTATCCTGAAAAGAAAAAGTTTATGTACCAGAAGTATTTTTTTCTTTTTTACATCGGCACAGAAATGCAGGTTGTTAAATTTAAATAGAGATTTGTCTTGGAGAGCGGATATGAAAAATGACATCTTTTTTTGGTAAAACACCAAAAATAACGATGTGAAATTACACGAGTTCACCAGTTTTCAAATAAAAACAGTCTGGGGATAAGAATGTGCAAGAGGTATACACTTATGAGACTGTTTCTGTGCTCACCTATCTCAAGCTATTAGGATATGACTGTAATGTTTTTCTAGTAACTTGTCTACAGTTTTGAGTCATTGTTTCCATTATTTTGAAATGAAGCAAGCAATAAAAACTAAAAAGCAAAAAAGTACTTTAACTTCTCTTGTGTTAGTGAAGTAAGCATTTTCTATGACAACGATTGCAGGTGTCATTACCACCATTTCATAGCTGGGGAAATCCACGCTAGTCAAGGCCACAAATGGAACAGCAACATCTCGATTTGACTTTCTATCAAGCTATACTACATTCTCCAAATTAAGATTTAAAAATTGTGAATAGGACAAACATCATTTCTTTTTTTTTTTTTTTTTCATAGTAAATCACTTTTTTACTGCAGGACAGCCCAAAAAATACCATTCAGACTCATACAAGGGCCAAAGAAATCCCAAGTGAATATAGAATGGAAAGGAAATCTTGACTGAGCTTTATGATTAATGGAAGGAAGTAAATAAAGAAGTACAATCTATGGACACCCTAGAAACCAAGAGAACCAGACGCAGGGCCTTACAACTCCCCCAACATTGTTGTGGGGGAGCCAAGGCTTGGTCTCATGGAACTCATTATGTTTGTATATCAGGGTCGAGAGTTTGGGAAGCAGGATTTTTTTTAAAAATTCTTTTATTGTTTAAATTTAACAATGGTTATATTACATATTTTCATCATCGGATCAGTTTAGATTAATACATAAAGGTATATAAGATTGATCAAACAACTAAACATTAACCTTTCTAAATCCACATTACTTTATTTTTTTCTTTTCCCCCTTTTTTTCTTTGAAAGTTGACATATTGCATATTGTCCTCACAATCATTCTATAGAGTGCAGTGTGTGGGCATGACCCACCTCCCTATTAATGTTGCATAGAAAAAAGAAAGAAAGAAAGAAAGAAAAAAAAAACAGGAAAGAATATACTTCTCTTTGGACTAAGAGGAAGCAGATACATATA
>PVJA010026511.1:0-29609 GCA_004027025.1 Myocastor coypus
TTGGTGCACATTCAAAGTGGTGCTGAAGTTATTATTTGCACTTTATCATTGGAATTAATGTGTCATGGGGTAACTTAATGAAAGAAAACTCACCTCTTTGGTATGAAAGGTTTGCTGCTGTATTGGAAGAGCGTGGGCCCCATAAACTGAGCATTGAGTCCAAGTTCTAGCACTGCTACTACCCAGTTCTGTGACTTGAAGCAAATCATCATGTTTTTGTGAGCTTCCTTTATCAAATCTCAGAAATTATAAGATTAAAGTGGGCCCGGTGGGATGGCTCAGTGGTCTAAAGCCCCTGCTTGGGAAAGCTTGGGTGGCTTCAGGGACCGCGGTTCGATGCCCGGCACCACATGCTATGCCAGCCCTGCCCCCGGGGTGGGCTGAACCGACCATTAAAAAAAAAAAAAAAAAATGAGTGACTAAACAACAAAGGTTCTGAAACAAGAAAAAAAAAAAAGATTAAAGTGGACAATATTTTATCTTTTTCTACTTGTAAGGTACTGCGTTTAATCTTGCTGTCTTCCATTCTTGTAATCTTTTAGAAAACATTAAACTTATATCTAAAATTATCATGTCATGTGCATACCTTTATGTCATTTATTAATTTTTTCCTTTCTAATCTTGTGCATGTAAATCTCACCTCTGTGTAATATATATGTCATTTTCCCCAGATATGCCTAGTAAACTATAACTTTTCTTTTATGGGAGTTTCTGTGTAGCCTCCAATGGCCTCAAACTCACAGTAATACTTCTGGGCTTCCAGGCACGTCACCATGTTTGCTTTTAACTGTAATATCTTAATGTTTCCTTTTTCTCTTTTTCTTCCAGAATCTGAAGCCTCTTTTTCCCTAGCACTTCCCAGTATTTATGTTCAAATCCCTTCTGAATCTATTTTCTTCCAAATACGCTTGTAGGACTCTTGGTATGATTCTGTTAAGTATCATTCTTCTTCATTAAAAAAAAAAACAAAAACACATAAAGTTGTATTGATCAAAATGTCCTTTTAGTGTGTTCTTTTCAAAGCAATTATAGAGTGGCAAAATGTTCCACCTGCCATTTGTTCTTTGTCATAAAATTATTCTATTTCAATGCAAAACTACACTTCTCAGTCTTCTTTTACTACTGTTTTGCCCATGCAAAAACTAGAGCAAAACATTTTTTAGATAGGAACATTTTTTCAACCTTTTAGTTAATATTTCATTTGGAATATAATTCAACTTACTTTTCTTTCTTAAAAGAATCCTATATATATTTTTTAAATATTTATTTATTTATTTATTTAGTGGGACAGGGATTTGAACTCACAACCTTTTACTGGGCAGGCAGGTCTTGTTCCACAGAGCTATCTTCCCAGCCCCAAGAATCCTATACATATTATTAGAGGAATTTGAAATTTTGTTCTTTAGAGTAACTTAAAAATATCCTCTGTTATTTATGCGTACTGTAGAGTGTAAGAAGTTCTGCTTACATTTTATTTATTTACTTTTTACTTTAATTGTGCTTGGTATAGGAAAGTGGTTTCTTTTACTTATTGGTCTCATTTTTTGGTGTGAATACCTTTCATCGTCCATCATGGGATTGGTCACTTGACCTTCACTATCTACTTTACACAATCCCTTTGGTTTCTAGTATACATTTGATGGTGTGTGTGTGCTGTATTCTGGGATAGGAAAACTTTACAAACTGGGCATGGTGTTACGTACCTCTAATCCTTTCAATTACAGGAAGCTGAGGCAAGAGTATGGCAAAGCAGCATGGTATAGGTCAGTGTGAAAATCTTGGGTTCAATATTCATTACTAAATACATATGCATGCATATAGGATCAATTTTTCTTTATCAAACTGATAAATTATATTACACATGTACCAAAAACTATTATAAGACGTTCCCTATTATTAAAATTTATTTTTTAAAATGAGACTCTGAGATAAGTACCTCCATCAACTACATTTTAGATAAAAGAAATGAACAGGAAGGATAAGTCAAATAATTAGGTCAAAGTAATGTCAAAATTGAGACTTGATTTCAGGCTCTTTCCTCCCGTGATGAAGTTCTGAACTATGCTGTACTCTGATCTCTAGACGTTTTTACTTGAAATAAATTTTAAAATTCTGAGAAAAAGTCTCCAACATAATGAAAGCACCACGAGTTTTGAAATTTTATACGTTTTGTCCAGGCATAGCTGATCTCCTTCTCATTTATAAAACTCAACACAATGCTTTCAAAAGAAATGAATGCCAGGCACATGACTATCTTTTTCAGTTTATTTTATGAATACCTATCCTTTTCAGTGCTGAATAGTACACATTTTAAATAGTAAGGAGTTCTATTATGAAATAGTCATTGAATTGAGTTTTATGAAGCCATGGAATTATTTCAGTGCTTTATAAGCAGAGAAAGTATTTCGAGAAAGAATCATCTTAGCGAAGAACCTTAGAGTGCTTCCTCAAGTAGGTTGTGACATCAAGGGAAATGAGGAATGTCACTGAAACACATGTTATTGGTTTTGGTTAATTTAATAATCTGAGTATAAGATTCTTAGTTTTCATACTATCTGTAAACCTATGACCAGCAAATGATAACAATGAAACCACTGAAGAAAGCTGTGATCTTGCTAGTCTATTGAGTAAGTACTAATGTCATGGGGTTGGAGATCAGAGTTTTCACCAGTAGGGCAGATGCCCAATGTATGATGAAAACCAGATAACATTTGACATTGATGCTCTCATTTTCTATTTCTTTTATTACCTTAAGTGTTTAGGACAGATTGCTACCTGGCTTGACACTCATGACATTTTGGTCGCCGAGGGAGTGGTCCTGTTACAAACCCCAACACTACCCAGGCTATTTATTGTCATTTCAAGAGCAAGGTCATCAAGATTAGAGTAAAAAATTTTTAGGAGGAGCCGGGCGTGGTGGCTCATGCCTGTAATCCCAGCACTCGGGAGGCTGAGGCAGGAGGATTGGTGCAAGTTCGAGACCAGCCTGGGCTACAAAAGCGAGCTTAAGGCCAGCCTCAACTGCATAGCGAGACCCTGTCTCAAAAAGACAAAAAAAAAAAATTTTAGGATTTACAAAGACATACAATTACCAGCATTTTAAGATGTCCAGGACCAGGTCCATGGGAGCAGTGTCTAGAAATACTGTCATATTTATGTCCGTAGCTGCTTCAATTTCCAGAAAAATCAGTCTTTCAGACTACCCAATGAAGAAGTTGCCTCAAACTGAGAACAATTACACCATGATAGGAAGTGAGGTTGTCCTCTCAAAAAATAGAGCCTGCATTTCATTGGGGGAACTGAACTGCCCTCTCTAATTGTGATGGCTGTCTGTTGACTTCAAAGAGACAGTCCTTAGATACCAATCACCAAGACCTTGACTTGACTAGGACTGTCTATAAGGCAAAGTAAGAAACTTTTCCCACTGACCCTGCAAACCCAACCCTTGCCTTAGTTCCCTTATTCTATAAAACTGCAAAATTTCTATAGAAACTTGAAAATGAATCTGTAGCTTTCCTGTATGGCAATGCTGAGTAAAGCTTCTTATTAAATCCTCCACTAGGGCTGTTTTCAATGACCAATGTTATGGAAGAGATAGCAGATCCTGGTCTGTTGGGAGCCAAGAGCTGAGAATCTTGCCCTAAAACTCCACTAGAAAAGGAAGACATGAAGTTCAAGTCATCATGGGGACTGGACTGAGGAAGGAGGTGGACAGAAGCAAACTTAGATTTTATCATAGTCCTTGGATCTCCATGAACACTGAATTTCCTAAATTATCCAGTTTTATAAAAATCAGCATAGGAAGGGAAACACTCTATGGTTAGTAGGACAAAAATTGATGCATGGTTGATGTGACTTCTTCATTATGTGTAAATAGGCATTAGACTACGAGAATTTTAATGAATGTCAAGTTTTCTGTATATAAAGTATGCATTTTACACATAATATTTTACCATAATCAACATATTCAAATACTCAGTAAACACCTATACAGCATAATACTGTGGTTATTTGATGAAGCTAGTGATATAACTAAAGGGAAAAATAATACGTTAATTTGCTGACTTACTTAGAAGAGCTATTGTCAAAAGTTTTAACTCATTTGAGTTCAACCCCTGGTACAAAAAAAAAAAAAAATTATTGCTGAGAAATACAAAGAACTCTAGTTAAATATAAATATAAAGTTATATCCATAATTTACTAAATTAAGAATTAAAATAGAATTTTAAAGTAATAACTGACACATTTAGTTAAAGCACCAATATATTTTATACATTAATAAAAATAACACTTGTATGTACCTTTTTGTTAAAACCAAATCTCTCATTATATATTAAACTAAATAACATATTTATATGAACAAAATATATATGAAGCTTTTAGATAAAAAAAGGTATTGCTTCACATTTTTGAAAATTATTTCAATGTTTGATTTAATAGTAAGTCAGTATGATTCTCATTTCTGTCACTTTACTCAAGTAGGTACAATGCTTTGTGTAATATGGCTTCTAGAAAATGAAATCAAATTTCACTTCTAGAAAGTGAAATTAAAAATTACATAAGACCCAGCGATCTACTGTCTAGATCTTTTCCCAAAGAATTTAAGTCATCATACAACCTTGATACTTACATACCAGTGTTTACAGCAGCACAATTTGTAGTAGCTACATTCTAGAAGCAGTGTGTATACCCTTCAGCTAAAGGAAATATTATGTCTATATACAATGGAAAACTACTCAGCTATAAAGAATTAAAAATTTCTAAGAAAATGGTTGCACCCAAAACTTAGTGTTGAGTGCCATAAGCAAATGCACAAGCTTAAGAACCATATGGTATCTCTTATTTGAGTGAGGTGGTACAAAGAAAATGATGAAAGATGGGCATAAAGAAACAGAGACTGGTGTCTTGCAAAAGGATGCAGTTTAAAGAAACAAAGGTGAGAGATGAAGAAAAGGGGATGGGAAAATAGAAATAACAACGTGCCATGTGCAGCAACCTGCGCAAACGATGTCCACACTGTACTCCATTAGCAATGACAGCAGGAAAACAAAGGAGGAGGAGGAAGAGAGAGAGGGGAAGGAGATTTTAGAACAGAAACAAACTTTACTATGTCCATGAAACCACTCCCCAAGGTGACTATGAACTCCGTGAATTGCAACATTTGTGAATAAAATTTCAAAAAGTATAAAACAAGAGAAGCTTAGCTTTAGGATCAAAAGCAATCTTCCAAGTTAAAACGGTACAACACTTCACAAACAATCTCAATGAAAGTGATAGGCATCCCCCGACTCTCTCCGTTCAAAACATGCATACATACTATCGGTTAAATACTAAATTTGCTCTTTTTCTTTTCTTGTCTTTTTGAGATAGGGTCTCGCTATGCAGTTCAGGCTGGCCTTGAGCTCACTTTTGTAGCCCAGGCTGGGCTCGAACTCGCACTGATCCTCCTGCCTCAGCCTCCCAAGTGCTGGGATTGCAGGCATGTGCCACTATGCCTGGCTAAATTTGCTCTTTAAAATGTATTTTAGTTGACATAAGAACTAAATGCAGATAGGGCACAAGGTGAGGTTGTGATACTTAGAAATATTGTGCAATTGTGGAATTGGGTCATTTATCCTTTGCCTCAAACATTTAGCATTTCTTTATTCTTATGGTTTACCTCTGGAGTGGGTCTTTGAATCTGGGGTATCCGGTGTTTTTCATTTCTTTATATGTTCTAGATATCAGTGCTTTGAGGAACAGTTGGCTAAATCTTTTTCCCATTGTGTGCGTGGTCTTTTTTTTTTTTTTAATAAGATGGGACCTCAGTTGCTGATTCTGTGTAATAATTCCTATGTGATTGGGATTTTCCTTATAAGGTCTTTGTCTATACCTATGTCTTTAAGAATTCTACCTATTCTCTTTTTCAGAAGACTTAGTGTTTCTGTTTTAATGTTTTTTGAAGTGAAAACATGACTATTTACTTTTTATTTTAGTCAATTTATTCTTTTTGTGCAACATATATATTTTATTAAATCTAAAATTCTGAGTAACAGCTCCAGTTCTAGTAACACTCTTCCTATGTGGGTATGTCTTGCTTGCTAGAAGTGCAGCCTTGGGTAAGCTCTTGAATTGCTGGTAGTTATGTCTTTATCCTCCCTCTCTTCTTTCTTTCCTTTATTTTTACTTTTAATAAAAATTAGAATGTTACAGTTGTTATTTCTATTCTAATGTTTAGATCTCTGATTGGCTTTGATTTCAGTTAATGCATGATGGGAGATGTGGGTCTAGTTTTAGTCTTTCACATATGGGAAGCCAGTTTTTCAGGCACCATTTATTAAAGAGGTTATTTTTCTTCCAGCCAATGTTTCTTCCCATTTCTTTGTTGAAGATAATGTGGTTGACTGTGTTTACAGGTATTTTTGCATTTTCTAATCTGTTCCTATGATCCTCAAATCTGTTGTATTGTTGCTAATATCATAATGTTTTTATCACAGTAGCTTTGAAGTATATTTTCAGTTCCAGAATTGTGATACTTCTGCCTTTCCTTTATTGCCAAGAATTCCTTTTCCTACTTTAGGTGTCTTCAGGTTTCAAATAAATATTAGTATTATTTTCTCTAATTCTGGGAGATATGCAATTCTTATTTTCATTGAGATTGCATTAAATCCGTATAACAATTTTGGGAGTGTGTCTATTTTCACTATATAAGTTTTTCTTATCTAAGAATAAGGGACAGTTTTCCATTTTTTGATATCATCTTTGATCTCATTTTATAGAGTACTGTAGATTTTTTATTCATCTTTCTCAGACGGGGTCTTGCTATGCAATGCAGGCTGGCCTTAAGCTCACTTCGTAGCATAATCTGGTCTCGTCAAACTTGCAACAATACTTCTACCTCAGCCTCCCAAGTGTGGGGACAGCAGACATGGACTACCATGCCTAGCTGGTTACCATTGTTTCAACGTAGAGATCATTTTCTTCTTTGCTTAGATTAATTTCTAAGTATTAAGGTATTTTTTATGTTATTGTGGAAGGTGTCTCCCCTCTAATTGCTCTCTCAATGAGTTTCCTATTTGTGCATGAGAATGCTATTGATTTTTGCTCCAAAGCCTCATGTTCTTAAAAGGTGATGGGATTATGAGGCACTAACTTGTAAGGAGAATATGGTTGGAAGAGGCGGGTTGCTGTGCCTATTAGCAGGAGGAGTAGATTTTCTGCTAAGCTTGTGACTTGGCTTTCTGCATCCTATCTGTATCCTGTCATGCAGGGGGCAACTTTCTTACCCCATGGCCTTCTGTTATGGCTACCAGCCTTGGAGCCTACTGACTATGAAGTGGAAAGCAGAGTCATAATAAATCCTTCCTCGTTGTAACTGACAATGTTCAATATTTTGTCCTAGCAATGAGAAAAAGACGGAAGATATTTAGGATAAAGACATTCCAAATTTTATATTTTAAAATATTTAATACATTGTTGTTAACTATGGTCATTATGAAAATATAAGACATTCTAAATTTTGGAAAAAATTTGGTTCTACTATGTAGTTATAGTATAAGAAATATTATGAAGTATACATAAAAATATACTAAAATTGATATTCAAATCAGAAAAGCATGAATGCTCATATGTTTTAGACTTTAGACCTATGGTTAATTAAAGCAGTTACTTTAAAATAGTAATAGTCAATTGAATTAAACTATAAGAGGACAAGACAATAGTCTTTAAGACATGGAAGACTGATGTTAGAGAAAAGACTAGTAGCTGAGAAAATTATAAACATTGCATTACACATTATCACAAGGCTTACAAGAAAGGCATGTACCTTGTTTGGCCTCTTTTGTTGTGGAAAACTGATTCTCTTTGATATTTATTTTTCTTTTCAAAATGATGTTGCCTGGTGAATTTTTTTTTTTTAGACTAGGTCTTATGCAGTTCAGGCTGGCCTTGGACTCATTTTCTGTCCCAGGATGGTTTTTAACTCACAGCAATCCTTTTGTCTCAGCCTTGCTAGTGCTGTGATTGCAGGAATGTGCCATTGTGCTCAGCTCTGTTGGTGAAATTCTTAAGTGCCCTTTTCCTCTTTGTCAGTTACTTTTCTCTTGTTGCTAGGAAAACAGCAACAACAACAACAACAACAACAAAAACCCACTTGAAACCCAAAATCAAGGAAGGAAAGGTTCATTTAGCTCACAGTATGTGGACGTTTCAGTCCCTACTTAGTTGAATCTAAGGCAGAGTGGCACATGGCAGAGAGGAGCAGTTCATGGTGGAAAACAGCAAAGAGCAGAGGGGGAAACAGCCTCTGTGGCAGCTAGCAGCCCTCTCTCCCTTCTCTACAGTGCTTATAGATGATCCACCACAAGGCACGTGTAGTACTCACACTCATAATCCATGCAATGGCGTCATGAATTAATTGAAAGCTCTGGAAGCTGCCCAAGTGAGAGCATGAGGCTTTGGTGGGACAACTGGACACAAAGCGTAACACTCTCTTTACTTGAATTGTTTCTTTACATACTAAAACTAAGACCATGACATTCTAATACTCTTTTGGCATCCAAATATTGAATAGAACCTGTAGCTTTTGGTATAGTAAATGGAAGACTACAGAAAGGGCATCCTACAGTTTTGAAGAGTTGAGTTTGGAAAGATCTTTAGTTTGGAAATGTCCATTGAAAACTTATTTTATTAATAACAGTATTACTGTAATTGTCGTTATTCCAAACCAACTCTTTTTAAAAAAATGAGAAATCTGGGTAATCACTAAGTCATATAACTATATTTCAAACATTGGAGAATAATATTATAAACAAATAGAAGCTGTAATAACATACAGCTTCTTTTTTTGGCTTGGTTCAGGCTGCCTTAAGGGCGTGTTTCATACTCCATGAGGAGGTGGACATGGAAGCTTGGTGCTGGTTCCTGGTGCCCGAGTGACTTTGGTGAATCGTGTGCTTTAATCCACTGAGCTCCCTGGCAAGTTATTTTCAAGTTTCATTAGTTTAAGTATCATGAAGGGGTCGATTCCAGTGAGCTCACCTTAGCTATTTTCACTGAATTGGAGTAGGCTGGATTTCAGGTACTTATTTAGATGACAAATATAGGAACAAGGAATGGCCATCAGAGAGCAGTACTTCTTTGGCAAAGAGAGGAATATATTTGTAACTTTTCAGCAGTACTCAAATTCCTTTCAGGCCATTCTGACTCTGACTTCTGTTTGATACTGACAGATGATGGGGAAGACAAGCTCTCTGCCTCCTGATGCTCAGGAGAATATCATGAAAGTATTTCCTGCCGGTGTGGAGAGAAGTATGATTTGCCTCTAAGCAACAGAATATGAGGATGGTGCCTCAGCTTCACCTGCATGACCATGCTTTGTGATGCAAGGCCCCTGTTACTGGCAGCTCAGGCTACTGAGTGCTGGGAGGACCCATGCAAGGAGCAGGGTATGGTCTCTAGTGAGCAGCCCAAGTCCGCAGTCGGAGGAGAAAAATCGCGCCAATTCCCCAAAGGATCCTGGGAGCTGACATTTCCCTGCTCAAGGGTCCAGGTTAAATACAACCCAGCAAACAACTTACCTGTAGCCTTGGAAGACTCTAAACAGAGAACTCAACAATCTTGTGTTTGACTCCTGACCCAGAGCATTGAGCTCATAAATGAATGCTGCTTTCATCCTTGGGGTAATTTGTCAAGTAATAATGCTGTCGTCGTATATTCCCATGAGGTTTAAGGAATTATTCTGGGCAAAAACTTGCTTGCAATTATTTTAAATTATTTTACTTAATTGTACTCAATACATTCTTAGTATAAAGAAATATTCTTCTGGATATTCTTAGAGAACGTGTTGCACAATGATTATCCTATCCTCATGAATAGACAATGAGACTGGATGGGATTTTAACACCACACAATTCCCTAAAGTGCTTTTTTATCACATCAAATTTCTATATTTTTGCTATCATAAGTTTTTGTGTCTGCCAGTGCAATGTACTGCTCCAGGGGTTTGAGATCACAGTTAAACAGAAAGAGATGAGAGAGAATAAAAATAAGGAATGAACTTTGGCTGATGAAATTACCTCTGTGTAAAAAATGCATAAGATTTTTAAAATCTGAAGCTGTCTAAACTGGATGAACTGACCTATGTGAATAGAAGCAAATTTAATATTCACGTTGGCTGTCATTAAGCCAGAGATACGTTTCTCACTAATTAATGATCTGATGGCAAAGGAAACAGCCATACGCAATATACTAGAAACCAGTGAATTTTTTAAGAGTGAAGATCTTATAAATTTTCTTCTTCAGTGAAAGCAAATTTTGCTATGCACAATGCTATAGGGGAGGAATCAGATTGCTCTAAAACTACTGATAAATATTCATGAAAATAATCTAGACAGATAAGAAAGTAACCAGTTTGTGCATGTAAACTTTTATCCCTTGACTTAGAGGGAATTGTTTTATTGATGTGTTTAGAATTTCTTAAAAGGTCTTGAACCAGATTTGAACAAAATAATGTGGATTTACTGACTATTAGAATTGAAGATTAGCCCAACTCAACCCCTGTCAATAATCCAAACCCTCTAGCAAAGTAGCCCTTTTTGTGATTCCTGGGGTTCTGTCCATAGCTCATTTCTGTTTCAGGTTTTAACAAACATAGAATTTTGAAATTATTACTATTTGATCATGCCGTTGAAATTCTTTTTCACCTTGCAAATTTTGTAGCTAAAATTCCTTAATCTCTGCTTTCACGGTCAGATGACAATTCCTGAAGCATGAGAACTGGGATGTGGAAAACAGAACGAGACATACAGAAAGAAAAAAAGAAAAAATATCCCCCAAGCTTACCTTTATTGCTATAAGGCACATTACTCATTTCATTGCTGCTATTTCTGGACTTTGTACCCTCATTCGAACTCCAAACTCTTTCAGATGGCATCTTGGCTCTGCGCTTACTAGGAGTGGAGTTCTGTGACACATCCTACCCACTCTAAGTGCCACATTTATTTTCTTCAAATGCCTTCAGTACATCATAGCAGTTTTGTCACAGTTACATAAACCATGAGCTTGCATATTGTACATGATCAATAAACAGTGTCAATATTCTTTCCTTAAAAAAAAAAAAAAAAAAAAAAAAAAACTTTCATCACTGATTTTTAGGGCCAAATCCTTTGTTGTTCTTGTTGCTTTCCCTCACAGGTCTGAAGATGCAACTCAGGGGCCTGTGCCTGCTAAGAATGCACTCCACCACAGTCTGTCTTTTAGGACCCAGACTTAAGTTTCAGCACTATCTCTCTCTGTGTTGACTGTGAGACAGGCCTTCTAGGGCCTGCCTCCTAATACACCTCCTGGGTTTCTTCCCTTGATTTCCTGAGGTTTTTTTGTTTGTTTGTTTATTTATTTATTCATTTGTATTTTAGGGAGGGGTTTACAGGTTGTTCAGGGTCTCACCATGTAGATCAGTGGTTCTCAACCCTTCTAATGCCGTGACCCTGCAATACAGTTCCTCATGTTGTGGTGACCACAAACCAAAAAAATAATTTTGGTGGCTACTTCAAAACTGTAATTTTGCTACAGTTATGATTCAGAATGTACATACCTGATATGCATTATGTATTGTCATTGCTACAAATCAAACATAATTTAAACATAGTGATTAATCACAAAAACAATATTTAATTATATGTGGAGAAATACTTATTACTAATTCCAATAAATAACATTTCACCATGGCATAGCATGGGTTTAAAAAGCCATCAGAAATGTGTATTTTCCGATGGCTTTAGGTGACCCCTGTGTTTTGGTCGTTTGACCCCGCCAGGGTTACGACCCACAGGTTGAGAACCGCTGATGTAGATCATGGATTGGACTCGTAGTGATCTGCCTGTTTGCAGCTTTCCAAGAGCTGGGATTATAGGCATGTACCACCAGGCCCAGTCTCAACTGCAGTATCGGCGTGCCCTGGGGGCAGGACCAGTATAGCAGGCACCGTGATCAAATCCCAGCTCCAGCACCTGCTTGCAGGTGCTTTAATCCACTGAGCTATTTGGCTGGCCCCTGATATTCTGAGTTTATACTCACTCCTAATTCCTTTCCGTGGATCTAGGACTATGTTTAATTTGAGGAGTTTTCGGCCATTTTCAGTATGTATACATGACAGTACTCCCAATTTTTTCCTTTGTTTATATAGTATGACGATCACCTTATGGGACTGAGAGATCAAATATCCTTAGTTTTAAGACTGTTTGACCCAGTGATAAACTGCATGCGTTTACATGGATGACTCTTCATCCTGTTTCTGTATTAAATCACTCCCGAGGGTGGCTAATGATTACATTTTGGGAACTGTTGACCCGCAAATTCAGACTTCCAGCACTGGAGTGTGCCTAGGATTATGAGTTTTACTTTAAGTACATCTTTTTTATTTTTAATTAGATATATCTATGGGAGTTATAGAGTCATTGTCAGGACTTAGCACAAATACCTCATTCACTTGAAATTCACCCTATAAACTCGGATTAAAATCCTAAGGTAGATCCTGAGTGTACAATATCTGATATCACATAGATGTCATATAGCGTTCTTCCCACATATAAATGTAAAAAGTTACAGCTAGGTTAATTTTTAGGAAAGTGTTTGTTTTATGCCTATGTTTAAATAATTTTCACCAAAGAAATACTGACACCATTTTGGATATTTCTGAAATGATATTAGATTAATAGATGTCAAACACAATTTAAGGTATATGAAGAAATGCCTTTAGGTATAACAATCCTAAAATAAAGAAAACATGACAACTGTAAAATAAAAGTGGAAAATAAAAATACTGTAGCGATATCTGCTGAGATTCAAGATATATGTTAGTATGCTGTTGGCACTTAGAAATTTTGAATTATGTAAATCTTTCCATACATTTAAAGTTTCTGGTTCCAGGACACTTGCTTTTGTCAATGTCTAACCAGATATGTTTTAGCAGAATCATGTATTTAAGAAATACTGATATTGAGGGCTGACTGAATAACTCAGCAGATTAAAGCACCTGCAAGCAGGTTCAGGGGCCAGGGTTCCATCCCCAGGCCTACCACGTTGGCGCAGCCCTCAGAGCACGCTGAGATCAATTGAGACTGAGTATGGTGGCATTCGTCTGCAATCCTAGCTCTTAGGAGGCTGTAAACAGGTGAATTACTATGAGTCTGATCTAGCAGTGAGATTCTGAACACTCTGTAGACCCTTCCCTGAAACAAACAAACAAAAAAAAGGCAAGAAAAGAAAAGAAAAACATACTGATATTACTCACTGTCATGTATGCTGCAATTCTGTATGTCTCTGCTTCTAAGCCTATAGGAAGGAATGCTTCACTGAACAAGTCAACTGTCAAAATACTGGCGTTGGGGCCAGCGAGATGGTTCAGTGGTCTAAAGTGCTTGCTTAGGAAAGTTTAGGCAACCGCAGGGATCATAGTGGTTCCATCCCGGGCACCACATGCTGCCACAGCCCCACCCCCAGGGCAGGCTGAGCTGGCCAACAAAAACAAACAAACAAAAAAAAAAACTTGTGTCCTCCAGACATTGTCTGAAGGAAGATATCTTGAAAAAATGACTATGCAAGGATGAAGTAGATATTTACTCATAAGACCATAATTCTCGTGAGTGAACTGATTGCACAGGGATATGCTTCTGACTCAGTCATTTTCCCTTCTAGAGCTGACCTTAGCCAGTTCACATTATGAAGCAATTTAAAGTAAGAAAATTTAAGCAAATGAGGTATTCATAGATGATGTTTAAGTTCTTTATACAATATAAAGTTTGCAAACTGAAGCGAAGTAAATATGCTTCTCTTCTAAAAATTGTCAGCACATAGTTTCATAATACAAATCCATAATACGTCAAGCCCCTAATACTTACACTCATCAGCCTCTTTCATTTATACCAGATTTAAGTTGCTGAAATGCATCTGTGTTTATTTTCCTGAAATGGAGCCCATCTGAGGTGTCTGCGATGCAATTGCTAGTCTTTAGAAATAGCAGGAGAAGCTGCAAAACGTCAGTAATTGCCTGGCACTGTGGCCTCTCACTGGAACTCCAAAGAAAGGAAAAGACAATTTCTATTGACTAAAGAAACTAAAATGAGATGAGTTCAACCATGCGCAAATGATATATTGACCAGTTTTGCTCTGCAGCCAATTGGTAAGATCAAGAGTAGACATCCACTTTATCAGGGAGAGACAGCCACTGCCGGTGGTATAGCACACCTGAGGTGGTGCCCACTCCTGGGACCTGGTTCCAACCCACCTTTCATTCTTTTATCAAGGGAATGCTGAACACTAGTGCCAGCCTGGGTGGGCATGGGGGCTGGTGGTACCCCTAAGCACAAATACAGTCATCTGTTTATTTGAAATAGTGAATCATGCTTCTGTTCCTTGGCTTTTATACTAGTACAACCTGCATAGAAGTGACCAGCACATGAGTTTTGTGCTTTGTTCTCGGTACTAACAGCTTGCTGTTTTTAGCTCTGTAAATGAAGATGAACTACACAGGCTCTAAGTTTTAAATGGATGATTTAACTCAACCGAACAGGTCGTGGATAACGATTGTTACATTTTGTTTCTTTTCCATAATGCCTAACTTCCTTGTGGGCTGTAGTTTCTTTTTTCCTCTTTCTTTTTCAGTGAATGAACAGTGGTTATAATTTCAAATAAATTGATTCAATCCCATTGTTGTTGACTCTTCACAGAATCCTTTTGGAAATCAATGGGACCATTGAAGGTATCCTTCCTCTTTATCCACAACAGGGTATTCAATGCTCAGAAATATCTTTTGAAATGCTTCTACTTCTTGAGGCAGCTGATTTCTATATTTGGGCTTATTCTGAATAGGAGGAAAGAAAGTATTACTTAAGGTACTCATTTTAGAAAGGCCAGAACATATGCACTTTGCATGCCTTTATTTTCAGGCATCACTGTTTATGAGCTAGAGAAGAACCACTCACAAGCGGTGTCTGAACGCGAAGAGGCAATTGTACATCAAGCTTTGAAGCTAGTGTACTCATAATGTAAATCTTCTCTCACTCAGAATTACAAAATTTTCCTTTTTTTTTTCTTGCATTACATGTTATCTTCACATTGGTTTTACGTTAGAAAAATAACATAGACTTGAGCAAAGTCTTTGCCATATTATGAGACAAACAGAAGTTTTCTTTCTAAACTGTGCCTATACACTGTCTCATCTATCACAATCTGTTCTTTAAATATATCCAAACTATGTATGACAAAGCATCATATACTGCGATTTATTTTTAGATTAAAAAATTGGGAATATAATTCAGTGTTTTAAATTAACCACTGACAAATACAGGGCTAAGAAAAGTAGACACTGCATTTTCCCTTCCAAAATGAAGATGTGCCTACCCAGATTAGCTTCTAGGCAATTTGTTTTCCCTCTAGTTTTCCTGTAACTCTAATGTGGTCATTGAGACTCTGAGTTCAGTGGTCAAAAGAAGCTTATGTTCAAATCCTGATATTGTAACTTTCTAGTTGTTGTACTACAGCTGCGCTCAGGTCATCTTGCTCATTGAATAGACTGGATTACCGCCCTTCTGGAGTGGTGACAAGATAACCAGTCCATAGCTGAGTGGGCTATTGGGACGCAGTTTCCCTGGAGGCCAGAGGTGAGGGGTCCACAAACCTGGCGATTGCATCAAATCCCTGACCCTTTTCTTGAGAATTGTTTCCCTGTCTTTTTCCTGGTTGTCATGGGTCAAACACCTTTTTCTTCTACTACACTTTTGCATTATGTTATTTTTGCCTTGCAAACTTCAGGGCATGTTCTTAAATCTATGAAATCAGGAGGTAAGATAAACCCTTGCCCATGAAAGTTGTAGATGCCGTGCATTTCATCGCAGGAAGAGAAAGCTCACTAGTATAAAGGACAAGCTAATTTATCATTCTGTTTTCCATGCATGTATTGGTAAACTATATTTAAAATATAACTGATAGCATATAACAGTGAGTAGAGTTACTGGGGGCATGAAATTAGATAAAACATGAAAAAATGCGGCATGGAACTAATCTCTGGTAAGGATTTTATCTTCAGACATATTGGTATGAAATCAAATTTTAAGATAAACACCTGATCAAAATATGGAGGAATAATTTAGAAATATTTTCTGTGAGTTGACCAAGTTATTGAACTGGAATTTTACCTGCTTAAAATATTTTCATTTTATTCATTCAGTAAAGATTTATAGCCCACCCACCTCATTCCAGACTCTCCTGAGATATTTCAGCAGGAAAAGAGGCATAAATTTCTGCTCTCAGGGCTCTGTTAGTGAAGTTTACAGACTTTGAAAGTGATCCTTTACCCTCTGAGTGCATTATTGTTTCAGTAAGCCTAAGAAGACACACTTTTAACGACTTTGAGTTGCTTTTAAAGTACAAGGGAAAAAGTTGTAATTTGGTTAGGAATTTATTATCTCTTTAATATGAGACAAGAATATATATCTGTCATCTTTGTATGCTTCAAGAGTCCATTCTCTACTGCGCAGAGAATATCTATCATATGGAGGACTTTTTGGTCAGGAAGTTTACTTCAATATATGTCCTAGGATATAGGACAGCAATGCTAATTCCTCAACCTTACAATTTTAAAATCCACAATGTACCCTTTAGCCAGGTTTAGTCCCTTCTAAAGACTTTAGCCATAGTGTTAATTAATTCTGTTAATTTCACTGGGTTAAGAGACTCCTGGAGAGGTGAATGACAGGAACATAATATTCATTGGAGAATCTACTAATACTGGTAGCTGAATGTGTTGTCAGCAGAGGAAACTTGGTGGAGCAGGCAGCTCCCTGGGGCCAGCCTTTGGGGGTGCGTCTTTCCGTGACACATTTTCCTGTGTTCTGCTTCTTGGATAATGCAATGTAAGCAGCTTTGCTGCAAAATCAGCCATGGACTGAAACTTCTACAACCATTAGCTGGATGGACCATTTTCTTCCCTACATTGAGACATTTAAGACCATTCACTGATAACTGCACCTTAAATCTGTGTAATTTGTAATATGCATGAATACCTGCCTGCTATCTGAAGAGATAGGTTTGTCTGCATATACTAGATTATCTTCTTCCAACGGAGTGTCACCTGAATTGTGAGCGATGCAAACATTCTTTTGTTTTAGAGTCCTTAAAACTGTAAGATTAAACATTTTACACAAATCGGAAGACCAGTAGAATATCGCAGTATTTTTTAATATGAGTTGAGTCAATGTTATCTGAAAAGATTTTAAGCATTGTTTTTGCATAGTAGCATTTTTTAAAAAGGTTACTATTTTGCTTGAGCAATCTAGAATGTAAGTTTACAGACCAAAAATTACACAGAAAGAAGGGCTATAAGGACAGCCAATATTTTGACCCTAGCCCTTCAAGGTCAGTGAGGACTCATGACATAAGAGAACTTGTGCTGTAGTATTCCAAATTTTCTGTTCGAGGAGATGATGGGGCCACAGGAAAAAAAAAGGGATTGATATTATACGGTATGGCTAAAAAGAGTCACCTAGAGAGAAAACATTCTCTTGGGTTTTCAAAGAAAGCAAACTGGTCATGCAACGTCCGTGACTCATCCAGGTGGCTGACACTGACAACAGCTCTACAAAGCACTGCACATTGTTTTAAAGTAAATCATGAGGGGATTTGCCTGACCCTAGAGATACAAAGTTACATGTTTTGTGCTACAGGTCTTGCTTTAACTTGCCCTTAACCACCCAGCAGAAAAGTTTACCCACAAGGCATAAAAAGTTAAGCTAGATTAGTATGCTGAGCTGTAAAAGGCTTAACTAAACAGCTTTCAACATTGCCAGTTCTTCCAATAACCCACTACAGTTATGGAATATTGGACTATGTATACAACTACTTTCTCTTAACTCAATAAGTAGAAACTTTTGTGCCACTAATGATTAGAAAAATTCTAATGTCTACATCCTGTGCTCTGAATAACTATGAGGACAACAATATGTATTGTATCAATTATTTAGAATGCACTACTAATGTGTTTTGCAGTTGTCACATTGTTATTTATTATTAAAATAATAAAAAAATAAAAGATATGACAAGGAATTTTTCAGATCCTGGGAGATCTGCAAACATTTGGAGATACCTGAGATTTTACACCAGACACTTCAAGGACTTTATCCACTGAGGTACAAGGTTTCTAAAGCCCTTGCACCACAGATCTTCATTAAAATCTTCAAATGTAAAAAAAAAAAAAAAATAGATTCAACCTCTAGCCAGCTTTCTTTGACTGGATGCCCCAAATAGTTCCTTTGGAGTGAATATTTTTAATAATTAAAAAAAAAGAAAAAAGAAAAAAGAAAAAAAAAAAAAAGAAAGAAAAGAGCCGGGCATGGTGGCACACACCTGTAAAACAGCACTTGGGAGGCTGAGGCAGGAGGATCAGTGTGAGTTGGAGACCAGCCTGGGCTACAAAAGTGAGCTCAAGGCCAACCTTAACTGCATAGCGAGACCCTGTCTCAAAAAGACAAATAATAATAATAATAATAATAATAATTTACTATAATTTTAACCAATTCAGAAATGTTTAGTGAAATATAAATTTTCAACCTGAATCTTAACTTTGTATCATCCTAGCTCATATTTTATTAAATATTTCATAAACAATGTAAAATTTTCATAAATAATTAAAATATAATTTATATGAAAAGATAGATCCAAATAGTTTATGAATTTATTTAATTTAATTTCTGGTATTTTTTCTTTCTTTTTTTAACAAAAACAAAATCAGATAATAAGAACAAAGACAGAAACAAAGCGATATAAAACAACAAATGGTTCAGAATTTCAAAACAAGAACAGAAGATTAACAATTGTTGGGATATCATGTATTGGTATCATCAAATTTGTTGATCATTACTTCTACCATGTGACCTCTTAAACTTTTCCCTGTGCTTGCAGTGTTGGAAAAATTGGAACACATGTATAACCTCATCTATTTCCAATGGTCATGCTTCATGAACATAATGTATTCATTTGTTCCTCATAGTTCAAATCTCACTTTAGGAGTTCTTGCAATAAGATAATATTATTTATCTGATATTTCAATAAAAATATTTCTTTTTCTCTTTTTGACTATTCTAATGATAAATTGTTTTGTCACTTTATTAATGTATTTTATGGAAATACCATTTATCTTTCCTAATCCTTAAGGTATATGCCAAGAGTTTTACCATTTGTGAACACATTTTTTAAATTCCTAGAACAACCTCACCTCCTAATTTACTGAAAAGTGAGACTACCTTCTGCCTAGTAGTTGAAGTATTGAAACTTTTAAACCACAAAAACAATTTGAGGTGTTTGGGGGATAGTTCAGTGGTCTAAGTGACTTCTGGGTAAGTGTAAGGATGCAGGTTCAATCTCTGGCACCACATCCAGTGCTGGCCCCTGTAGGGCATGCTCACTGGCCATGTATAACCAGGCATAGTGCTGCACATCTAAGTTCCAGGGCTGGGGAGGCTGAGACAGGAGGATCACTGTGAGTCCGAGCTGAGGAGTAACGTCCTCTACTAAAGAAAGAGAGAAAGAAAGAAAGAAAGAAAGAAAGAAAGAAAACTTAGAAAGCAATTTGACAAAGATTATTTTGCAAATCATATTGACAAATGACAAATATGAGATAAGAGATTTAACGGAAATAAGAATGTTAAGTGTCCTAATGGGGCCATTTTTAACCAGAATATATCTGACATCAACACTATAAAAATTTTGTCTATGCACATAGTAAAAAATATATTATTAAGATTGTCATACTAAAATATATATATTATATATAGTAATTTACTTTTATTTTCTGTCCTCATAGTTGTCTAGATTTGTCCATTCAGATTTTGCTTTTCCCTTAGAGACTCTTTGTAATAAAACTGCATATAATTTTCATTTATTTATGGGCAAGTAAGGTTTCACATAATGACAGTACCACATATTAGAAATTTCAAATACATTCACAATGAATATTAGTAGTTATCTCTTGCAATATTCTGTGAAATTTGGACCCTTTGAAAATCCCACTCAATGAGTATTAAGCACAAGGTTTCTTTAAAGGAAGTGAAGATTAACAATTATGCTTTGAAATTTTGTAATATGACCCTAACATCTTTTCTGTGGACTAGATGATACATCTGAACACCTCAGAGTAAATTCACAAAACGTAATATAAACTTGTTATGTTTTGCAAACAAAAATTCTAATTTAGTAAAAGTATTTTTGCATTAGAAAGTACTGTCGTTTTGTGATATGCCACTCTAACTCGGAAAATTTATTTTGCTAATTTTTATTTCTTTATAACTGTCTCAAAATAGCACTTAAAAGAGATGAGACATAGAGGCTGGGGAGATAGCTCCGTGGCACAAGTGTCTACCTGGCAAGTACAAGGTCATGAGTTTGAACACCGGTCCCCTCCAAAAAAAAGTGATGAGACATTTCTATTAGCATGATTTAAGTTGTGCTAAAATTAAAAAAAAAAACTCATCACGAAAATTTTCTGGGTAAAAAAGTACATTCTGTGAAACAAAACTCTACTATAGAAATCACTTAGCAATTCTATGAGATTTAGTAAAAGGGAATTTGAATGAAGTAAATAGTGCTATTCAAGAGTAAATTTGTCTATTTGTATAATTTTAATTTGATATATATATATAGTGTCAGGTTATTTTTCTTGGTTTTAGCTTTTTACTAGACTTTTCTACTATCTACACCTATGCATTAAATAATATATAAGTATGTGTGCACTACTGAATAATATATAAATACATATGTCTATTTTTTGAACCAGGGATTGAACTCAGGACTTTACACTTGCCAGGCAGGCACTTATGTCCCTGAACTATTTCCCCAGCCCCTAAAAATTATATGTTTTTAGAAAGTACAAATTGGTGAAAAAAATTAGAAATGACACAAAATTCCATTAAAGAAAGTAATAGGAATTCAATAATGGTTGTTGTATTGCATGAGGTTTTGTTTAATTTAGTTGTTAAGGTTAACAGCTATAAACCTACAAAATTGGTAATAAAAAGTTTTAAGAAACCAGAAGAAGAAGAGGAAGAAGAACAGGAAGAAGAAGAAAGAAGAAGAAGAAGAAGAAGAAGAAGAAGAAGAAGAAGAAGAAGAAGAAGAAGAAGAAGAAGAAGAAGAAGAAGAAGAAGAAGAAAAAGAAGAAGAAGAAGAAGAAGAAGAAGAAGAAGAAGAAGAAGAGGAAAACAAACAAATTTAAGGTTTAATTTCTCCTTTCAATAGACCAACAGAAATCAGCAGTACACTGCTATAAGCATGGGTGCACATACATCACAGTGGTATGATGTTTTCAGTTCTTTTGGGAGAGAGGAATTGCTGGATTGAATGGAAATTTTATTTTAACTTTCTGTGGAACCTTCAGTCTGATTTCCATAGTGGATCTACCAGTTGGCATTCCCACCAACAGTGCAGAAGGGATCCTTTTTTTCCCACAGAATCTCTAGCAGTTGTTATTGGCTGACTTCTTGACGTTAGCCATTCTTTCTGGTGTAAGATGGAATTTCAGTGTTGTTTCAATTTGCATTTCTTGATTGACCAATGATATCGAACATTTTTAATATATTTACTTGCTATTTGTATTTCCTCATCTGAAAGTCGTATATTCATCTCAGGTGCCCTTTTTAATGTATTTAGTACAATTCTCACTATACAGATCAGAGTCATGATGATCCTCTTGTTTTCAGCCTCCTAAGTGCTGGAATAACAGGTGAGCACCACCTCTCCCAGTCCCAATCTCCCTCCCAGTGCCCCTTGAGGGCAGGGTCATCACACTAAGTGTGGAATTCCAGTCCCTGTGCCTACTTAAGCAGGCACTTTAGTCCTCTGAGCTATCTGGCTGGCCCAGATGCCAATTTTTGAAATGGGTCTATGAATTTGGGGGGGCCCTGGCATTTTAAAATCTCTATATGTTCTGGAGAGAAAGCCTTTGTCTGAGGGACGGTCAGGTATAATTTTTTCCCAATCTGTGGATTTTCTTTTTATTCTGTTGGTCATTTCTTTTGGCCTGCAGAATTTTTTTTTTTAAAGATTATATTCAAATTGTTGATTCTTTGAAGAATTTCCTGAGCAGTTTGGTTTTTGTTCATGAGCTCTACCTTTCCCTGTGGCCTTAAGATTTCTATCTACTTTCTCTCTAATAGATTTAGTGTTTCTACTTTAATATTTAACTATTTGATCCTTTTGGACTGTAGTTTTGTATTTGGTGATGGACATGGGTCTATTTTAGTCCTCGGGAATGTAGAAAGCTACATTTTTCAGCACTGTTTATTAAAGATGCTATCTTTATTCCAGTGAGCCCGTTAGGCCCCCTTTTTAATGATAAAGTGGCTGACTGGGTTTGCAGCTATTTCTACCTCTCCTAATCTCTTCCATTCATCCTCACTTATTTTTGCTAGTATCATGCTGGTCTTATCACACTATCTTTGTATTATAATTTCAAGTCAGAGATTGTAGTGCCTCCTGACTCTCCTTTTTTTAAATTTTTAAATTTATTTTGTTGTTTCAGAACTTTTGTTTGTTTATTTATTTTTATGGCCAGCTCAGCCTGCCCTCAGGGCAGGGCTGGTGCAGCATGTGGTGCTGGGGATCGAACCTCAGTCCCTGCAGCCGCCTAAGCTTTCCTAAGCAGGCGCTTTAGACCACTGAGCCATCCTGCCGGGCCCCCCTGACTTTCCTTTGATACCCAGGATTGCTTCTGTTATCCTAGGCCTCTTCTGTTTTCAGATGAATTTTAAGAATGTCTTCTGTACATCTGTGAGGTACAGTAATGGTATTTTAATTAGGATAGCTTTTAATCTGTACAGCAATTTGGAGGTGTGAGCATTTTCATAATGTTGGTTTTCCTGTCCAGGAGCAAGAAACATCTCCCCATTTTCTGAAATGCTCTTTGATCTCTTTTTTAGTGTAGTATAAGTTTCATTGTAAAAATATTTTATTTAGTTTGTGTGATTGATTGTTAAGTATTTCATTTTTGGAGGATGCTATTGTGAAAAGCATGGTTTTCCTAATTTCTTTCTGGGTGTATTCGTTGTTTGTATAGAAATGCGATCAATGTTTGAGTGTTGACTTTGTATCACGCCATGCCACTGAATTTGATTATTAAATGTACAAGTCACTTAGTGAAGTTTGTGGGGTCTTCTAAATAGAATATCATGTAATCTGCAAATAATGATAATTTCACTTCCTACTTTCCAATCCAAATAATTTCTTTTATTTATCTCTCTTGTCTAATTTCTCTAGATAATATTTCCAGAACTATATTGAATAGGAATGGTGACAGTACATATCTTTGCCACATTCCTAATTTTATAGTCAATACTTTCAGTTTTTGTCCATTTAAAATGATGTTGGCCATTGGTTCATCATAAATGCCTTTTATCAGGTTGAGTTAAAAACCTTCTATTCTGACTTTCTATAGTTTTTTAGATGAATGAGTATTGGGTTTTTTTTTTTTTTTTTTTTTTTTTTTTTTTTTTTTTTTTTTTTTTTTTTTTTTTTTTTTTTTTTTTTTTTTTTTTTTTTTTTTTTTTTTTTTTTTTTTTTTTTTTGTCTTTTTGAGACAGGATCTCGCTATGCAGTTCAGGCTGGACTTGAGCTCACTTTTGTAGTCCAGGCTGGTGTCAAACTCCCACTGATCCTCCTGCCTCAGCCTCCCGAGTGCTGGGATTACAGGCATGCACCCCCACGCACGTTTATGTTTTGGTTTCTTATCCAGGAAATGTGCCATTTTTTCTCAAATCCACATTAGTTGACATTCATCGAGTCAGTTTTCTCATTTAGCTGTATTCTGTTAAAATAACAAAATGCCTCCTGCATAAAGCAGCTCAGTCGCGTTGTTTGGTTATGATTTGCGGAGAGGCTGTCTCTTGTTGTCCTGATGTTTTATCATATGCATGTGGGGCACTGTTGGTTGCAACAACAATAAAAAGCCAGTATCACTCTCCAGGATCTTGCTGCTTATAGAGTAGTTAACAATAGACAACATGCATTGACTCTTGGCAGTCTTTGAAAAGTACCTTGGAGAACTACGGCAGCATTATGTACTATAAGCTCCAATGAAACTACAGTGAGAAGTGCGATTTTCACAGGCTTATTGTATCCTCAAAGTATTGCATGCTATTGAAGTCTCCAAGCTGTTTGTGTCAATGTTTATGCAATACCTCACAATGGGACAATGTAATGGAGAGAAAATTCAGTTTCAAAGCAGAATAGCCTGCTTACCATGCTTACTAGGTAAGCAACTATAGAATCATGAAAGTCATTAATTAGGAAGTTAAAGTTCTTCAGGGACCTGCAGTGCTGCTGCAAAGCCTCATGCTTAGAACCTAGCCAGGCAGAGCTCATCTACCTTGGTGTATGCCTTAGACTGACCCGTCAGTTAGCCCGCCCGAGTAACTCCACAGCACTGCAGTTCTGCTGCTCCCTGCCAGGACTGTCACTTACCATGGGCACAACTCCCTATTTCCTCGCTAGACAATAGCCTAAGTTTCTTATAAAAGGTATGGGTAGGGAAAGATTGGCGTCTTTGTTACTTTGTCCTACTGCTGAGACAAAATATTCAATAAAATGGCATGAGGCTTCAGGGGGGACATTTAGGTACAAACCATGACAACTGGCAAGAAAAGAAAGAAAAATATTATTTCTATATATCCAGCAAGAAGAAACAGCCCAAATATTGTGACTGCAGTGAGTCCACTGCTTCAGAGTAAAGTGTCTGCGTGGTAAGCAAGAGCATGGATTCTTGTGCTAACGTAAATTATTTTTAGAAGTGGATCATCAATGCATGCAAACTATAATAATTTGCTTTTATAAAGTGGGCAGTTCACTGCAAAGGTGAGTAAATTCAATATGCGCGCAAGTATTCACTTAA
The DNA here is from genome assembly GCA_004027025.1 of Myocastor coypus. Classification (NCBI taxonomy): domain Eukaryota; kingdom Metazoa; phylum Chordata; class Mammalia; order Rodentia; family Myocastoridae; genus Myocastor; species Myocastor coypus. The sequence goes on from PVJA010026511.1 coordinate 24,911, forward strand.
TGGCTAGCTTCCCTATGGTCTCAGGAGCATAGATGCTCAGTAATATGTCTATCAGTGTGCAAGAAAGGCATTTTCATTCCATTTTATCAGCGGGAAAATCTACACCTAAGAGCTTACCGTATTTTCTGGAATACCTCAGAGTACATTTTTCTCAGCTTCATACTAGCAACAGCCTATACAGAGGTAGTGAGAACAAACAAAAGCAGGAAAGACTAAGTAAGAATAAGCTAAAAGGTCTACTCACAGCAATAGGGTGACATTGGGAAAGCTTTATACTCCACGAAAAATATGGGTGCTGTACTTCTTGATTTGGAGAATGTATACGTTTAGTAATGAGATAGGCATGGAAATGATGCAATAAAAGAAAAAAAAAAAAAAGATTTCTACTATTTTTGCCATCCTCTGTATTTTGCAACTGTTTCACAAAATTGTCATGAGGTAAGTCCCAAAATTGCTTCCCATTTTAGTTTCACTTTGGAGTGATGAATACTGAGGCTTACACAAGTGTCATAGCGGGGGCACACTCTAACTAAAAAGTTGAAACTGAACTCACCTGTTTTAATTCTAAACTAAACAGAAACTTGAAGGCAGTGACTACAACTTGAATTCAGTTCAATTTTAGACTTTTTTTCCCTCATAGTTTGCTATACACAGGTGAAAAAACTTGATAAGCTATAGTGTTTTCACTGTTCAGGGTTAATCTAAATTAAAGCAACTAATCCTTAAAGACCATCAAGGAGTTCATTCTTTTAACTCTAGAGATGATCCAGCTCAGTCACGGTAGTCGAAGATTTGTCCAAAGCCATGAAGCTGGTCAGTGGCAAACATTTTTTGCAGCCACAGGTGAAGTGGTTGTTGAGCTTCTGCCCTGAGGTTCAGGATGCACTGCCTCCGTGTCAGAGAGATCGGGAAGAACTAAGTGGGCTGACAAATGTACAGAGCTTGGAGCAGTACCTGGCCCTCACTAAACGTTAGCTGCTGTGTTATGGCCCCCATTCTCAAGCACACCTGCTACACTCGCCCCAGGTGGACAAGTGGTCAGCCTGCATACATGTGGATATGTATAAATGAACACATAGAAGCTCGGAGCAGCAGCGATGTATCATCTTGCACTTTCAAATTATTATGTCTTGTGACTTTTGGAGGTTGGTTGAGTGTTTGTTGATGCCCCGAACATCAGCCAGCGTTGTGGTTTCCAAGGGTCTCTGGTCTACCCCAAGGGCATGACGCACAGATCCACAGACTGAGCAGGCTTATCCATTTTCCGTTCAACTAGGATGGTGAGAAAGCTTGAGCTTCTCTTTACCCAGATGCTCCAGGGCTGTCTGTGACTGCACAAACCTCTCCACGACCTCTCCACCACGTCTGTCCTACAAGACAGCCACTCCTCCCGTGCACTTTGTAATGTTCCTCAAAACCAAAAAGTGTTGCTTTAAAGTATTAAAAGTGAAGACACTGGACACGAGTGTCATAGCTTTGGCAATTCACAATTTTGTGAAGTTTTCCATATGTAAGACCATGTCACGGGCAAACAGTGACAATTTTGACTATTTTTTTCCTTTTCCGGCGGGATGGCTCAGTGGTCCAAAGTGGCTGCTTAGGGAAGCTTGGGTGGCTTCATGGACCGTGGTTTGATCCCCGGCACCATATGCTGTACCAACCCTGCCCTCAGGAAAGGCTGAGCCAGCCATAAAAATGAGTGAATAAAGAAACAAAGGTTCTGAAACAAGAATAAAAATAATAAATAAAATTTAAAAAATTCCAATTAGGATAGTTTTTGCTGCTTTCAAATGTGACTATTTTCCCTAGAACTTCCAGAGTTATGTTGAGCAAAAGTGGTGAAAGTGAGCATCTTCGTCTTATTCCTCATCTTAGAAAGGAAGTTGACATTCTCTATTCATTTTGTGTCAGCTCTTGGCTTATTATGAATGGCCCTTATCTTCTCAAGCTGCATTCCTCTTATAACTCATTTGTTTGCTGTTTGTTATCAACAAGGATGTTGAATTTGATTAAATGTCATTTCTATATCTACTGAGAGGGCCAAATGCTTTTTATCCTTTCTTATGTTGGCTTGCTAATTATATTCATTGATTTTTGTTCACAGAACCACCTTTGGATTACTGGTGAGAATATTCACTTCGTCAGGGTGAGTAGAATTTTTAATGTGGTTTTGCATTTGATTTTCTGGTGTTTGGCTCAGCATATTTGAGTCTCTATTTACCAAAGATGCTGACCTATAATTTTCATTTTTTGGTTTTGTCCTTACCTTATTTTAATATCAGGGGAGTACTGGCTTCGTGGAATGTGTTTAAAATTCTTTTAGAATAATTTAAGGAAAATTGCTCTTAATTCTCTAAAATTTGGTAGAACTCAGCCATAGAGCTCTCTGTTCATGGGCTTTTTCTTGATAGAAATTTTTTATTATGGATCCAATTTCCTCATTTGATGTGTTGAGGGTCTTCATGATTCAATCTTGGTAACTATGTTTCTAGGAATTTTTCCATTTGAACTAAGTCATGAAATTTGTTGACATTTAGCTCTTCATAATAATCTTTGGATACTGTTTTTTAAATTTTGTGTTGTGTGTTATAACGTCTCCTCCTTTGTTATGTTTCCATTTACTTGAGCAGTTTTTGTTAGTTTTGTCATTTTAGAAAAATCAACCTTTGCTGCTTTTTGGACTACGTTTAGTCTCAAATCATTTATTTTTGTTACAATCTTCATTGTTTATTTTCCTCTAGTAATCATTGCTTTTATTTATGTTTCTTAGTTGATTGAAGCACGGCAGGGCTGGGGAGATATCTCAGAAATCTAAGTACATGCCTGACAAGCAAAAGGACCCAGCCCCCCACGCCCTGCTGACCACCGAAACCAGGCATGGTGGCATACAGTGCTGGGGAAGCTGGGACGGGAGGATCACTATGAGTACAAACTCTGTAGTGAAATCCTGAATTAAATAAAAAAATAAGTACATTTTAAAAACTAAAAAAATAAATACAACACTAAATCATTTATTTGATATCATTCTACTTTCTAGATATAGACATATATTATCATTAATTTCCATGTTAGCACTACTTTCCCATAATTTATAGGCATTTGTATGCAATATGTCCATTGTAATTTGTTTCAGTAATTTTTAGAATATCTTTATGTCTTTCCAATCTTACAGTGTTTTAAATTTCAGTTGCTTAATTTCTGCAGTTGTCTGTTTTCATTATCATTGTTTTCTAGTTTCTTTCTTTCTTTCTTTCTTTCTTTCTTTCTTTCTTTCTTTCTTTCTTTCTTTCTTTCTTTCTTTCTGTTCTAGTTCATTTTGTTTTTTTTTTCTGCAATAGGAACAGACAGGATACTCAAAATACTTTAGTTTTTATTAGGTTCGTTGAGGCTTGCTTTATATCCAGTCCTGGAGAATGTTCTGTGTAGCGATAGGAAAATCAAGAAGGCTACAAACGCACACAATTATTATTAGGTGTTTATTATGTCCACTCGGTCTAGCTTGCAATTGGATTCTGCTATTTATTTGCCAATTTTGAGTTTGATCGTGTGCTGCTTGCTCAGAGTGGGATGCTACTATCACTAATCATCGTGTGCTGCAGCTCACCTCTGTGTCCCTGGATCCTAGTGACATTATAGATCGAGCTCCTTGGGCTCTTTGTCAATTTTGATTTAAAGTTTTTGTGATCTCTTATACGTGTAACTAGTCATGCTTTGTTTTGGATTTCTTATTTCACCCTTTACTGGAATGTCTTATTTCACCCTTTCATTTTCAGTCTTATGTATGTTCTGAGATATAAAGTGACTTTCTTATAGGACAAAGCAGTTAATTTTGTTTTTTTAAATCATTAATTCAGTCGCTCGGTCTTTAAATTGGACAATTTGATGTTTGTGTTTAAGGAAATTATTGACAGGGAAGTTTCCACTCTACTACAGAATTTATTTTGTAATTTTACTGTCGTTCTTCTTTTTCTTCCTCTCTGGTAGCATCTCTTTACATTTAAGTGATTTACTCTAGTCATGTGCTTTTATTCTTTGCATGTTATTTTTGGTTTGCGTATCCTAGATTTTTGCTTTATGATTCCTGTGAGGCTCACAAAAACACTTTTGGTTTACAATGAGATATTTTAAAATGATATCAAATTAACATGATTATTCAGATAAGAGCCGAAACAAAATAAAAAGAAAAATTTGCCTCAATTTATATCTTTTTATATCTATCTCTTCACATGTGACTGTAGTTATTATAGCTTCCAATTGTTTTTTAGCCTTCATAATGTTAAAGATACGAATACTTTATGCACTGTGTTTATAATAGTACAGTGTCCTTAATTTATCTGTATAATTATTCTTTTTTTTATTTTATTATTTTTTTCTTGTTTCAGAACCTTTGTTTGTTTATTCATTCATTTTTTTATGGCCGGCTCAGCCCGCCCTTGAGGGCAGGGCTGGCGCAGCATGTGGTGCCGGGGATTGAACCGCGGTCCCTGAAGCCGCCCAAGCTTCCCGAAGCAGGCGCTTTAGACCACTGAGCCATCCTGCTGGGCCCCTATCTGTATAATTATTCTTAGCAGTGAGTGCCATGCCTTCCTATGTATTCTTCATCCTCGTTCCTCTTTTTCTCCTCCTCCTCCTCCTCCTTCTTGTTCTTCTTCTTCTTCTTGTTCTTCTTCTTCTTGTTCTTCTTGTTCTTGTTCTTCTT
>PVJA010026512.1:0-29575 GCA_004027025.1 Myocastor coypus
ACAGGGTCTCACTATGCAGTTCAGGCTGGCCTTGAGCTCACTTTTGTAGCCCAGGCTGGTCTCGAACTTGCACCGATCGTCGTGTCTCAGCCTCCCAAGTGCTGGGATTAGGAGCGTGCACCACCACACCCGGCCCTCCTACAACTTTCATTCCAGCAATTCCAAATGCACTTGTAGTTCCCACAGCCTTTCGTACAAGTTCATACTTCTGTGCCTTTGTGTGTATTTTTCAATGATCAAAATGCCTCCATCCTTTTCTCCTTTGCTAAGCTACCTGGTAATTAACCTTTAAGATTCTACTTCTGAAAGAAAGAGCTGGGAGTGTAGCTCAGTGCAAAGGCCCTGGGTTCAATCCCATGTCATCACTGCTATCATTATCATCATCATCATTGATACAACAATATAAATTTAAAATTTTTTAAACTTTTAGGACTGGTCAGATAGCTCAGTGGACTGAAGTATCTGTTTAGGCAGACTTGAGGGCCCCTGGTATGCTGGCCCTGCCCCTAGGGTTTTCTAAGACAACAATTAAGACTAGGTTCTGGGGGACACCCACTTGGGATGCCCGTCCTGTCCCTCTCTTGAACAGGAGCTTTCATTCCATCAATAAATCTATTCTACTCATAAAAAAAAAATAAATGAACAGTTGAGACTAGGCATGGTGGTACATGCCTATAATCCCAGCACTTGGGAAGCTGAAAACAGGCAGATCACTATGAGTCTGATCTGTATAGTGAGATCCTTTAAGACCTTGTACTAAAATATATTTTTTAAAAACCCTCTGCCCTCTTCTCATATGAAGGTTTTCCTGACTCAGTCACTGTCAAATCTTCCCAAATGTATACGACTTGTACCATGCATAATCTACTACTGTACTCATCATAGTGATGTATGTAATCAATGTTCACTTGTCTTCCTGTTCATTGCTCCTGAAAACAGTGAGTTGTTGGTAGCCTCCTTCTGTGTCTGGCACTTGGGATAATGCTTAGCATGTAACAGATGTTTACTAAAAGTGTGCTGAAGAGAATGGGTGCTTATTACAGGATCTTTGAGCATAGGCACACCAGGGAGCCCTTAGACTCCCAGCTGTGTTTCTTCAGTTTCTATCTATATCCATAAGGATGAAACTGTTCCTTCAAGGGAGTCAGAATTACACGAGGATACTCTGGGACTTCCCACAGCACTACACTAGCTTCTTGTTTTTATTTATTTTATTATTTTATTATTTTAGAATTTTTTAATTTTTTTTTTCTTGTTTCAGAACTTTTGTTTGTTTGTTTATTTTTATGGCTGGCTCAGCATGCCCTGAGGGCAGGGCTGGCGCAGCATGTGGTGCCTGGGATTGAACCACAGTCCCTGAAGCCGCTCAAGCTTTCCTAAGCAGGCGCTTTAGACCACTGAGCCATCCTGCCAGGCCCCCAAAATAGTTTCTAATGATACTCTGGAATTTTTTTTTAAACTGAGGATTGAACTCAGGTCCTTGCATTTGCCAGGCAAGCGCTTGTTCTATTGAGCTATCTCCCCAGCCCCTGCTTCTTGTTTTTAGATTGATCTACTAGGGAGAAGAGAGTTTGGAAAGGTCTGATGCAGGTTCCTGAGACTTATTCCCGAACTTGCCTTTATTTTTTCTGACTTGTCCTCCTTTTTTCCCAGTATACTGCATGGACATATGGCTGAAGAGAAATCTAGCCACTGAGCAATCCAGGTCCTAGTGTGTGGTTGTGAGCTGTGTGTGTGTGTGTGTGCTAGACACCCTATTCTGGGCCTTTTACACACTGAGAAGTGCTCTCGCTGTACTCTTAGCCCTTCTCTAAGCCTCTTAAAGAGCTGTACCCATTCTGCTTCCACTCATAGTCCCCAGAACTGAGGCATGACCACCGCTTAGCCAGGAAAGGGAAGCTTAATAAAAGAAGAATTTAGAATAGGTCTCCGTAAAGGCCCATTTTTAGACAAAGAGACTCACTGGATGAGTGAGTTGTAATGATTCAGACAAGTCTAGGAGGTAGCACAAAACTCATGAACTTAGAAAGTTCTTTGCCTAAATATACACAGTATCTTGTGGAGGAGACTAGATCTACTGAGGGAACTTGAGTAAGGTTAAATTCCATGCATGAAGGCCCACTATTCTTTTCATATCAAGGCTTTTTTTTTTTTTTTTTTTTACAAGCTTCGTCTTGAGCTCACATGGTACCTGTCACCTCAGTGGGTCCTTAGGACAGACTTCCAGCATATTAGATACTCACAGATGACTGAACAGATTGGTCCCACTGTGTACTTGGTGCCGTGCAGGCTTGTCACTGATTGGGCAGCCTTCTGGGCCACTTCATTCTAGAGAGAATCAACCAAAGAAAAGTGGATGGAAAATACTCACCTCTTGGGAAATTAGTTACTCAATAGTGGAACAAAGACCAGAAATATCTGATAAACTAGGCATTCTGGTTACGGAGGCAGAGGTACATGCCCTTTTTGTTTCAATCACTGTAAAAGAAAAGCAAATACAAGAGTACTTCTGTTGGCTTTCAAGATATAGAGACCCACAATATTTACAGAATCATCCAAGAGTTTGTAATACTCAGGATTTATTGTTTCACCATCACTGCTTAAGACTATGAATGAAAATAGAGTGGGTAAAAGGGGGGCTATAAAGAATGCATACTGACCTTAAAATATATCTTGGGAGTTGATTTTTTTTTTAGTTAGATCCCTACATGGCTTTTTTCCCTGTGATTATCTTCTTTCCAAGCAGTAGAGCTGAGTAATGTATTTTCTATTACTTGAGAGTTCCAATTTTGATTGACTGAGGCTTTATCATTTCTGCTCAAGATAAATGTAAGGTCTTCAGCTTGGGTCCACAAAAACAACTGTACAATTACCAGATGGGATAACCTGAATCAGCTGAAGCCTCAAGGAGCCTGGGGGTTTCATCTACCAGTGAGCCCAAGATGAGTCAACAGGAGGGTGCCACTTCCAAAAACCTTGACTGGAATCACACAAGTACACGATCTGCACAACAGCAGTTATGGCCATGTTCTGCGCTGTACTGTTTCACCCACAACACAGGTTTCAAATTCCCTTCTAGGAGCTACCTCTGATGAGCATGAACAAGCCAAAGCATGTTCCAAAAATAGCAACAAGAATGATGGGGGAACTTGGGCTAATACTGTGAGTGCTGAAAGGAACTGGGATTATGTTGAAGGGATAAGGAAAGACCTAGGAGAAATGAGTTATTGGTCTTTAAGTCATTAATGGATTCACCTCCCAAAGGGAAATTCACTTGCTCAATAAAAGTGAGAAGATAACAGGATTAGTAAGTGAAAAACATAGAGAGAAGGTTTTAACTCTCTAGAAGAAAAAACTCACAATTATGTCCAGCCACATAATTGGCTCCCTCAGAAGCTGGAAGTTATTTGATCATAGGCTGGATGACTATCTGATAAAGATTTGAGCAACAGGTGTAGGTAATTTAAAGTTACCAAGGTCTATTAAAAGTACTATTAAAAGCTCAACCCTGGCACCCTTTATCCCTGATTTAAGTTTGAATGGTAATAGTCACTTCAAACCCCTGAAAACTGCTCTACAGGGTTAAAATCCAATTGATGAGATTAAAAAGTACACTGAACTAGGATGATCTGTTCTATTTCTTCCTGGGGCTGCTGACAATCCATTTGCAGATAAATTGTCCAAAAAACTCCTAATCCTGAGCTTATCCTCAACATGAATTTCAAAAACCAAGCCTAAAGGCCAAACTGGACCTTCTGCGCATTTTCTTCAGCTGGGGTAGCTGTTGCTCAGTCGTGAACAACCTCCCAAGATGTCACCATCTGACCTGAGTAAGGCTGCTGCCAACTCACTTATTTTTCAAACAGGATAAATGACAGAAAGAATCAAATTAGGGAAGTAAGTGTTTTAAACATAGTGCATCATCGTGGCAGGTGACAGAGCCAAATACTACAAAAAAAATCAGTCAACTTATGGGGAACAGCATCGCTTAGAAAATAACATCTGTTCACTAGTCCAAGAGCTTCGGATCCAAATCCAAGTGGTATTCTGTCTCACTCTCTCTCCCCTTCCTTCCTCCCTTCCTCCCTCTCCCCTCTCCCAAATCCCTTTCCCTCTCTAAACAACAGAAAGCACATGCTGGGAACTAGAACTTATAGTCAAATTAGGTTCATCCAAGCAACAAAAAAACTTCATGGATTCTATTTCCCAAGGAAGGTTAGTTTAGAAAAATCTTTCAAACCTTTGGCTGCATTGTCATCTTTGCAACCTGTCACTAATTATCTCTACCTGTGTCCCTAACTTTGTAACTAAAATTTACCCACATAAGAGATATGTATTTTTGCAGAACTAAAATGAAGTTTGCAAAACTTACCAGCTCATCAAAGGTCTCTGGCTTGGCACACGTATAGCCGTAAGGGAACATGAGCAGCTGAGAGTAGCTGTGGAGGGTGATGAAGGCCTTGACTTTGCCATGACTCTTGATGAAATCCACTATGGATTTCACTTCAACTTCAGAGTTGGCCCTGGGTCCATGGTATGAATCTGAGCAAGCACTGTCACTGGCTCCAGGCCCTGGCAGGATGCAGAAGAAGTCCAATGAGTACGGAGTTGGGGCAAGGTACTGGAGGAAGAAAATACCATACATATGCCTAAGCCCCTCTTCTGGATATGAGAGGAAGATTATTACTATGTTAGGCCAGGTCTCTTCCTAAGGGCACAGTTAGCCAACTGTGATTCTGGACACATCATATATATATATATATATATATATATATATATATATATATATATATATATTTCCTCTATAAGACAGAAAAAGCTATAAAATTAGATCATCTCTTCTCTGTGGGAGTTTTTAGAAGAAAAGCTAGAATTATTATTATGGGTAGAATTCCTGCACTGGGTGGAATTTTAGTAAGTTCATTTCCTGGGATCTCTTCCAATTAGTAGAGTCCGAGAGCAGAAGATTCTATACATCTGCATTTCTTAGTTACAAAGCCAGAAAGTCAGCCAGGCGTGGTGGCGCATGCCTGTAATCCCAGCACTTGGGAGGCTGAGGCAGGAGGATCCGTGCAAGTTCGAGACCAGCCTGGGCTACAAAAGTGAGCTCAAGGCCAGCCTCAACTGCATAGCGAGACCCTGTCTCAAAAAGACAAAAAAGAAAAAAGCCAGAAAGTCAAGACTTGTAGGCAGCTGAATTAGATAGAAATATTATAGACTGTCAGACAGGGCCAGGCCCTCAAGGACTACATGGAAGACAAGGTGACTTTCCAACTAGAGACAGACACTCCTCTGCCCCCATGGGCCAGATCGCAAGGCAAAAGTAAACAGAAGCAACTACATAATTCCTTAAAGGTGGGCATCAGGGATTGATATGCTAAATAAGTATCAATCACCTTAAAAGACCCTGGAAAGAGTCAGGAGCCCAAGCTCAATAGGTAGCGTTCTTGCCTGCTTGCTACACGACTTGCCCTCCCATTGGATCCCGATGTTAATCAATTTTACCTGAGCAATGGTGCTTATAATCTCATTGGTTGGCTATAGTCTTTGTCCCACTTCATACTCACCTAGTTAAGGTGAGGAACTAAGCTAGTTCCATGTCTTCTCATAAAAGTCCCCGGAAGAGACAGCCCAGGGACACCCACCCGGGACTCCCCTCCTGTTCCTCTCTTCGACAGGAGCTTTCTTTCCCCTAATAAATATGTTCTGCTCAGTATCTCTGTTTGTTCCTAAAATTCATTCTTCGGTTTTAGAGAACACAGACTCCTCCCAGGTACTTTTCAGGTTGGGGATCGGTTTTCCCTGCATCACAAGGACCCCATAACACCCTCTCTGCTATGAGAAAATCACTACATTTGACAACAAGCCCACTTTTAGTCTTGATTCTATTCACAACCCAACTTGCTCTAGACCATGAAAATGTTATCACTGTAGGCCTGGCAAGTCTTCTAAATGCTAGAGAACCTTTTAGGAGACAAGAAGAGATTGAGAGTCCCCAGGGATAAATGACATAGATAAAATGTGAATACAACCTCTGTCATCTTATGTTAAAATTATTTAATCAAGGTAACATTTCAGGGAGGAAAAAATGGGCATTGTTCAATATACTAGGCCTGGTGCTTTATTTTTCTTTTCTCTTTTTTTTTTTTTTTTTTTTTGCGGGACCAGGGTTCAAACTCATGACCTTGCACTTGCCAGGCAGGCACTTGTGCCTCAGAGCTATCTCCCCAGCCCCTATTTTTCTCCTATGCAAATAAATAACAAAGTTTTTAAAAGCAATAAGTGAATTACTACTCATGTATATTCTGTCACAAATCCCTAATGTGTCTGTCATTGTTTCTATAACTCTCATTAATTCATTTATTTTACAAATGTTTAATGACTGCCTTCCATGCTGCAGACTTTGTGCTGCGTGTTAGAAATGCTACTGTGTAAAAAGCACAGCTCCTAACCTTACTACTGGTGCAGGTCAGCAAGGAAAAGCAAACATGTTTCAATTCTATGATTAGTGAAACATGAAGAGATTCTACCAGAGCCTGAAAGCATAAAGGAGGCCCCAACTCACCTGCCACTGAACTCAAAAACATAGGAGCTGCAAGTCAACAAAACTAGGATAGCAAGCAAATATTTTACCTTTGAGTCTCATTCAAAATATATTTCTTAATCCTATTCGTACTTCTTTTAAATTTTCCTTCTGGAAGCATCCATAGATGATGTAATGCTTCTCCTCTGAATAGATCCTAATGCCCTCTAGTGGTTGCTTCCAGGCTTTCTGAGCTCTCGCCATTGTCGCAGTCTTGCTCAGGCAGCTCGGAAGCTGGAAAGCTGAACCACGCTACAGCATACAGGAAAACCAACAAGTGAGACAAAATGTATTTAACGCTGCTCAGAGCTCTGTGAAAGCACAGTGATCCTGTGAGGGGAATTTGGTGCCATGTTGTTCAAAGGTTTTAGATGGCTCAAATCCTAAGTGGGCTCAGCAAGCTGACACAATGGGGAGCTACGAGAACCAGCTAGCTGGCCTGTCTGCCCATACCTGGGGGAAAGTCCCTACGCTCACCTCCAAACCCTGCGTCCCAGTTCCGGTTAGCATCCACTCCAACACAGAGACTTCCAGCTACTACTGACCGGGTCTTCCGCCACATTCGATTCTTTAAAATCCGACCACCAAAAAAGAGAATATGGGAGAAAGAAAAATTGATCGTTCTGCCTGATGAAAGTCCCTTTAGAATTCCGCTCATCTTTGCTTTCCTTTGGAACTTCACTCATTTCCCTTGTGCCACAGATGTCAGAGAGTTCCCTCACAAGATTATTCTCCCATCTCCTCAAATAAATACCTGTCAGGAGGATGGCAAGTTTGAACTCTGCCTGGGCAGTTTAGCAAGACCCTGCCTTACAAATTAAAAAAGAAAAAGTACTGGGCAATGTAGCTCAGGGGTAGAAAGCTTGCCCTGCATTAAGCATGAGACCCTGGGTTCAATCCCTAGTACTAAAAAAATAAAAAATAAAAATTAATAATAATAATAATAATAATAATAAATAAAAACAAACACTTGGCAAACTATGTCCCATAAAAACCCAATGCTGTTAAATACAATCAACAACCACAATAAAAAGTGAAGGAAAGAGGAAGAACATTCTGTGTCAGAATACTTTGGAAAAATATGGGGATAAATTGATAAATTTACTTTAGAACTTTAAGGACTTTCAGCGCTTTAGTGTGAACCTCTGAGGAGGATATGGTGGGTGGCATTTCTTAGCCTTATCAGTGGAACCCTTTATTCATGCAATATCTCAAGGGATGAGTGTGAGTATTAATAGGAGCCTCTTTGAAAGAGCTATCGTCATTGTCAGCTCCTACAAGAATAAACTTGAAGCTCTGATTCATTACAAATACACGTAGGGTCACCATCGTCACAATGGTGTTTTGTAATGAGATTTTAAGGAGAAAAAAGCCCATACAACTCCTTTTAGTGATATTACAGAGAATTCCTGCCACAGACTGTAAGTAAAAGGTTAGGATGAATTATACTGCCCACCTAAATCCTGCTGCAATCTAATTGTCAGCAGGTAACATCCGCCTTCTCTTTTCTATCAATCCCCCCACAAAAAAAACGCAGAGATAATTGGAACAAATCTCCTAGGTGACTCACAGTGAACACTGAGCTCTAATAGCCCAGACTAACAGCTGAAATGGGACCTGGCTGAGGCGACATGTGAAGACATCGTGTGTTGGAATAAGAAGTGATTATAAACACTTTTCTGTGTCTCATTTCAGAGCCACTACTGAGATTAGGCAACCCGTTTAGAGTAAATCAAGAACAAAAAGATTACTCTTATTTGGTTTTCAAAGTTCTTACACAGCGCCTTAGATCCTTATGGAAAAAAAAAAAAGAAAGAAAACGCCCAGACTTACATTGGTGTGAGAGAACACATATCCGTCAGGGTTTGTGACAGGCAGTAGGAAGATATCCAAGGTGTCCAAAATGGAAGTGATGGCTGGATCATTTCCATAATCAGAGGCAATCTAAGCAGAGACAACATACGTTGCACTCCATCACCCCCTCTGGCTGGGCAACACAGGACAGATGGCCATGTGTTTTTTTCCAAATGAAAAATAAAAATCACTGTTGATCAATGAGAATCTTCCAAACCCAGTCTTGTGTGGTATTAATATGTTTAACATGCCAATGTCTATACGTTTATTTCTGACCAGTGTAAATTGCTTCTATTAAGTAAAACTCAGTTATCATCTACTTTCTCTTCCTACTTCTGGTGAGTAGAGCTGCAGTGGTGCCTTACACAAGTCCATGGATGGACCAAAGACAATTGTTACTATTCCTTCATTCTCACAGAGGGTGGCTTTCCCAAGAACTCAGGACCTACATCAGATCACTTAAATATGCAGAACTTTTTTTTTTTTATGGCCAGCTCAGCCTGCCCTGGGAGTGGGGCTGGCACAGCATGTGGTACCAGGGATTGAACCCTGGTCCCTGTGGTTGCCTAAGCTTTCCTAAGCAGATGCTTTAGACCACAGAACCTTCTCACCAGCCCCATGGACTTTGCGAAGGTTACAGAGAACTTGTTAAACTCCATTTGGGGAATTATATTTTTATTTGCAATCAATTGCAGCACAGCTGAAATTTCTGCCAGATTAAAATTTATTCATTTCCTGTGCTCAGTCATCCTAAGGCATTATTATTCAACTGTTAAATATCCATTTCATAATACCCTAAAGGTAACTGCATTTTAATTGAAGGGAAAAATGTATCAGTCAGTGTGCACGTGGTTGCATATGCTTGAATGGTCTGATGTAGACTGATTTCCTTTGCTCATGAATTAACATTCTAATTTATAACATGTCATTTTTGAATTACTGAAGAAATACCAGACTAGGGCACACCCATCCCATGTCCTGACTCTCATGCCAAAAAACATGTGGAACAGAGGTATTGCTACATCCTGGTAAAATCAGATTTGAGGAAATTTCAAAATAACCCAAACACCTTTAATTATTCCACTTTGATATGTAGGTCCAAGTACTCTTCTTGCACCTCTCTGTTTTTTGTCTCAGCCTCTTCCACAATTTCATAGATTATCTACACAGTGTGCCTCAAGCCCTTAGAGTTCCTGGAAGCAAGGCAGCAAATACTTTGCTCTGTTCTTATGCTGAAATCTGACCCCCAGCTTCCTCACTGCCGCCCTTTCCATCTCCTCTGGCTCCCTATGCTGTTTAACAAAGTGCACAGTAGCTAGCTCAGGGGCACAGTGCCATGGCACCTGATGGGGCAACACCAAAAAAAAAAAAGGTTGGATGGGTCAGTTTCCAGACCAGCAAGAGGACTTGGCTGAGAGCATGGGCTATCAGGACCACCAGGACTATTGTGTGCTTGCTTTTGAGCCCAAACCCAGAAAGACAAGGGATGACTTTTAGGTAAAATGACCTTATTTGCTATCCACAGAGCAGTAGCTTGCGTAACCCACTCTCGAGCATGGATCCCAGCATCTAGCCAGATGGCAGGTTTGTCTCCTCCAGTGCTGAACTGTAAAACAAGCGCGGAAATGTAAACAGCTACTCTGCTGTGGCACCCTACCCCTGCCTCTCTCTCCTAGGGGTCCATCTCTGTTTCCTTTCTACCCTTCCTCTCTCTGGGGGTCTCTCTCTGTCCCCTTCCTGTTCCTGCTGTGATTGAGAGAGGAGGAGATACAGATATGATTAATTCTCATGTGCAGTTTTTCCGTGTGGGTTCTCTTTTTCTTTTTGGAGCCCATCTTTTACATAAGCTTAAATGAAGGCTAGGAAAGGGGCACAGACTTTTCCTTCTTTGCTACTCGTAAAATATCACTGGACATAATATAACGACACAAAGATGTGTTCATATGTTGCAAATTGGGGGGGAAACAGGTTACAAAATAGTTTGCCATTTTTATTTTTTAAAAGACTAGTTCATGGTGGGCGGTCATGTATCCATATATACTTGACAAAAAGGGAGGGAGGAGAGAGGATAAGGAGAAAGCAAAAGAAGCAGAAGTAGACAAGTGTTTCTGGCTACTATCCCACAGTTATGAAAACAATCATAAATTTTATGATTTTATTTCTTTTTCTATTTCTCTACCAAATTTACGCAACGATTCTATTATTTTAGTTATAAAAATGCTCATGATAATCCTTTGAGTCTTTCACAAAAACAGGAGGTTAGGCTCTGTGAGATGCTTTCAGGAGTTTAAATTTTATGATCAAAGCAACTTAGTTTTGTTTGGAATAGTGGCTTTGCCAATTGAATCAGTAAATGGAGAGGAAAAAAATATTTTTGCACCATCAACTTCCATCTCTGTGCCGCATCCTAAACATAGCAGATAAGGTAAATGAGAAATGCAAACCCTTACTAAAAAATTACATTTCTGAGGTTTCGACAGTCTAGCAGAAAGGGTGCCTTTTCCTTCAAAGAGCTCAAATGTAAAAAGTAGAAAATTTTAAAAAACAGGACAGTCTCAGTCATGAGAGCCAGGGGAAGAGGCAAGGCCAGGGAAGCCCAAAGTGGAGGAGAACCCGGGAATTCTTTTTTTTTAGGACCGGGGCTCAAACTCACAACCTTGCACTTGCCCAGCAGGCACTTGTGCCTTGGAGCTATCTCCCCAGCCCCAAACCCGGGAATTCTGGGACTTCCACACCCAGCTTAAAGGGAAACCACTCCTCCCAGAACTGCTGTGGGAAAATCACTCTGGTGAAATCTGTCCCAGTTACAGAGTTGGTTCCTAGCCATGACATTTCCAAATTTAGCAGGGAGTTGTGACATTACCTTCCTCCTCCCCTCAACAAACTCTTTCTAGGAAGTCTGGAGAAATAATTTTCACTCTTTTTTTCAGGACAAAGTGCAAAACTTGAAATGGTAACTATCTAGACGGGCTGGGTAACAAGCCGGAGTAAAACCTTAATATATTTAACAGCTGCCACAAAGAAACATTTTCGTTGAGCTTTGTCATCCTTTGTGTTCTGCAACTTTGGCATCCTACAGAACTCCAGGGTTTTGTTGTTGTTTTGGTGGCTTTTTTTTTTTTTTTTTTTTTTTTTTTTTTTTTTTTTTTTTTTTTTTTTTTTTTTTTTTTTTTTTTTTTTTTTTTTTTTTTTTTTTTTTTTTTTTTTTTTTTTTTTTTTTTTTTTTTTTTTTTTTTTTTTTTTTTTTTTAATGGCTTTTAAAAGAAAAAAAGCCAAGAAAAAGACCTCCCGCCTTGATTAATCACAGACCCCTCCAGCCCTCCGCCCCCGCTCGGGTCCCATTGGCGCGCTCCCGGCTGCCTTCAAGCGCGTCCATTAGGAAGCGCGCTACAATTCTGCAGCCCTGCGTCAGCTTACACAGGAAAGGAGAGAGAAAAAAAAAAGAAAGAAAGAAAAGAAACAGGGGACGGGGAGTGGCGAGGGCGCTCAGAGCTGGCGGGGACCGGTTGGGGCGGGGGTGGGAGCTAAGCGGTCCCAGGCCGGAAGGGCCGGATTCTAGAAGCGTCGGAGCGAAGGCCTCCGCCTGCCCCCACACCCGTACCTTGAGCACGTCCAGGGCCCGGTTTTCAAAGGAAGAGCCAATGTTCACTTTGCTTACTAGGCCGGGGTGCTCTGCTGCGAGGCGATCCATTTGTTGAGAAATCTGAAACATTTGAAATGAAGCGACATTGGGAAATGAATGAGCGGACGCGTCGCTCGGTGGCCTCTCTCCCCTCCATCCCCACTCCCTCGGCCCCCAGCGGGAGAAGGCTGAGCCGGCCGGGCTGGAGACCTGGGGGCTCACTGAATCTCTGCTCAGGAACGATGAGTCATTCTGGAAAGGAGAAGCCATTTTGCTGCTGCAGAACTGGCTCTTTGTAGTTGTGTACAGAACAAAATGGCACTTGTCAGGCATGTCTGTGGCTTTGCCACGACCCCAGTCCTGAGGGCGAGCATCTCCAACCAGGAGACTTCTCGTCTTCCCGAGGAGAGGGTACAGATGGTGGTGGCACCAGCAAAGATGACTCCAGAGGGCGCCTGCTGCATTATAGGCTCCCCGCGCCCCGCGCCCCCTGCCCCGCGCGCCGGCCCCTATTTTGGAGATTCATTGAACTTTTGTGCATTCTCTGCCCAGCCAGGCTGTGGCCATCGTTGCCATGGACACAGCACGGGCGCACCTAGAAGATCGCCAGAACACAGCCCTGCAGGTGTAGCCAGCATATGCTATCACAGGTCACAGGCACTAGTTTGAGGACTCGCAAGGGGATTAAGAGAGCCCATCTTTGTGCCCGCCCCCCCCTTTTCTTAACCTTTTCTTTTGTAAACAAACCACACAAACGTACACACACACACACTTTTTTGAAGCAGGGAATTTTGAGGCAGTAGAAAGCATATATTGTTCATACATCTGAGGTGGCTGCATCTTCCAGCATGTTGTGAAACAAATTATCAAGTCAGTTCAGGGCAGACTTTTGCCTCAAAGAAATTTCGGTCAGAGCAGATTGCACCACCAAATAAACTAAGTGAAAAACAATTTGGGAGCTCTTTAGATTTTAAAGTTGCTGATATGGAGATTTGGTGCGGACAGATACAGCCTCTCTGGCTCTTTCTTCTCCCCACTTTGTCCCTGAACCCCAAAATAGACATCTTCACACACACAGGTCCCCATGCTCACTCCCAAGTTAGTGTAAGTAGATCCCCATGGGCCCTGAGAGTTGCCCCATGTCACAGAGCGAAATTCAGGGCTACCAGGGTGTCCAGCTAGCATCAGGTGACCCAGATGGAGAAAAGGACTGAGGTAACTCAGGAAAAACTGCAGACTGCACAGACTTTGCTACCCCTCAGCCTTCAGTCCTGGCCAGGCTGAGAGACCCTGTCATTGCTTGGAGGCCAGAGATAGCAAGAGTGACCCCTGATTCCACCCTTGATGGCAGTCCTGAGGTACAGCTCTCCCAAGAGCTGACCTGCTGCTCAGAAAGGGATTTGGAACCTGGGCTGGCAGATGCCAGATGGGAAGCTAAAAGCAGGATAAAGCTCAGCATCTTTCACCATTTTGTATCTTTCTCACTACTTAATGCTTCAGGTCAGATCACTGCCCAGATCTGCAAGTGTGCATGTTTAACCATTTACAGAATATTATGAAGATTATTAGCCTACATTTACCTACCCAGGTTATCTCATCCTCCTTCAAAAAGGCAGCAAGGGTACCAAGACAGAAATACCTACCTGTCAGGATCTGCCAGGACATCAGATTGTTATCTTTTACCACATCCAGTTCTAGACCCCAGGGATCAATGGCTAGAAATCATTGTCCTAAACTTACAGTCACCAGGGATTCCAGGAAAAGCAGACGCACACCACCCCGAGATGAGGTCACCCCCCAAGTGGGAACAACCTTATGATGGGAATGGGGACTATCCCTCGCTCAAAGCAGGAGCTGGCTTCTCACAGTGAGAACCAATTGCTTCCTCAAGCAGCGATGGCCTTCCCAGGATCTCATAGAACCCCTGAAATACTAACTAACCAGACCATGACTTGACCAGGATTATCCACACTACCAGCTATGCAAACCCTGGCTCTTGCCTGTGTTCCCTTTTTCTATAGGACTCCAAAGTTCATTAGACTCTCAAGGACATCTTTACCCACTCTGTGCTTTCCTGCATAGCTGTCCAGATTAAAGCTCCTTTCCAGCCCTTTACCAGTATGGTGTTGAAATTTTGAGACAGGAGCCCAAGCCTGGTCTGCTAAGACCCCTGGAGCTGGGACTTTTTGCCTCAAAACTCTCATAACAAGAGGGTGGAAAAGGGAGCGAGAGGGCTATTTGTGGGCTCACTTAAGATGCTCGGGACCCTTCCAAAATAACTGTGTGACTCTGATTGGCAGGTGGACTTCAGGTTCCATGTTAAGCAGGTGATATTGGTATTGGTTATGAAATCCTAGAGAAACTTGGAGAGGCTAGTAAATAACAAGAGAATTATTTCTAGAACATTAAATTACATAGAAGTAGTGGCATTGTCACCTGAGGAAAGAGTGGCCCATTATTTCAGTGTTCATTTTGAAAAAAACCTACCTCTTCCAAGGTATGGTAGGCCCCAAAATTGAAGCTACCACTCCTTTCTCTTCTCTGATTAAGTAGCATTTCCTCATTCTCTTGGTCCAACAGAACCTAAAATAAAACAACTCTGTGCAGGATTAGTTGGTAGCAATGCCTTTGAACCTACAAGGTGAGGAAATGGTGACATCCAGTTCCAGTACCAAGCTTTCCTTTCTCTGCTCTGTGGGCTTTGTGCCCCTCATTCCGGCAGCAAGCACTCTGGGATGTTAGTGGGCCTGCAGCCAGCCAGATGCTTCAGGTACGGAATGTCAGCGTGTGAAGGGCTTGCAGGCATAGTCACAGCTCACCTCACCCTTCTGAATTAACCTCTGATTAAACAGCTTGTCTCCCTATTTTGGCTAATCCTCCTCAGGTTGCCCTGTATATGTGGCACTATAGTCTCTCTTTTGTTCTAACTCACCAGTTCTTTGTGACCATATTCCACTTGTGCCTAAAGCAAAAGGGAGGGAGATGGTGCCACCCTACTCAACCTGCAGGGGCAGCTCACTCTGCTAGGAGACTGTAGTGATAGCCACAGAAACTTTCCCTGCAAAGAGTACTCAAGGATTGAAGGGGGCAGGCCTTCAGTTCACACGGGCCAGTCAGTCTCTGGAAGGCAGGTCTATGACATGGTTACCTGGACATCTTCAATCATGATGGAATAAGTGATGCCCTCAGACTCCAAGAAAACTTTGACTGCTTGGATGCTGACAAAGGGGACTCGGACATGGGCTGACTCTCCAGGGGTAGTGGGAGATTTCCAGAAATCAAGCTGAAAGGGACAAAGGCAAAGCCAAGACAATTAATGGGTTATTTTGGCAAAATAAATGGCTCAGCATTGATAGATTTCAAGAAGTCAATATGCTACATTGCTTTGACCCCATAAAACCAGAATCATTGTGGAATTACTATGATATGGCAACAAGAATGTTTAAATATCTAAGTATCAGCCACTGTGTCATATTTGCTTCCCTTGTCCCGGTCTAGATAATAAAACTGGCAAAGCAAAAGATTATTTAAAACTGTAGCACTTTCTCTTTTTTAAAACAACCTGGCACCCAAGTGATCCAATTCATTCCTAATAGGATATTAATACTATGAATTATTTTAGAAAGAAACTAATGCATTCAAGGTGTGCTACAATTTTTCCAAGCAATTTTCACATTCAAAACTTTTCAGAGCTGGCCAGATTTTTCAGTGGATTAAAGCTCCTGCTTAAGCAGATGCAAGAACCAGGGTTCAATCCCCAACATGCTGTGCTGGCCCCCGCCCCAGGGGCAACCTGAGACAGCAATTGAGACTGGGCATGGTGGCCCATGCCTGTAA
Source organism: Myocastor coypus (assembly GCA_004027025.1). Classification (NCBI taxonomy): domain Eukaryota; kingdom Metazoa; phylum Chordata; class Mammalia; order Rodentia; family Myocastoridae; genus Myocastor; species Myocastor coypus. The sequence continues at coordinate 15,897 of PVJA010026512.1, forward strand.
TCCCAGCATTTGGGAGGCTGAAAACAGAAGGATCAATATGAGTCTGACTTGTGTAGTGAGACCCTGTAGACCCTGTACTACATACATTTTAAAAAATAAATAAAAACACCTTCTTTTCATTTTTACAACATACCCTCAAGATAGAATCACATACTCATCCTCATTTGTCTGAATGGGAAAATGAGTCTCGGGAAAGGTAAGTGACTTGTCCAGGGTTATGTAATTGGGACTAGAGCTCAGGCTTTTGGAATCTCACACTCTACCAGAGGATTCAAGATAAATCTTTTGTAAAAAGGGAAAGAACTTTCATGACTTGCAACAGCCTGTTCCTCCAAAGCCTCATGCAGTCCAGGGTGGAGCTTTCTCTGAGGTAACTGATCTAGAGTGTGTGATGTTGGGATTGATTCATGGTACAGTGCTAGGATTGAGCATGTGTGTGCTGCCCACCCTACGTAGCCTGTGGCTTTGCTACCTTCTGCTTACCATGAACTGTTTCCCCACTACAACACCTGTTTTCCATACCCCCTTACCTGTTTGATATTTTGTCCCAGCCAGAAGAAAAGTAACTGAGACAAAGACTAAGAGATGGGGGTGCGGGGTGGTAAGAAAAGAATTGGGATGTGTTATGTATACATGCCATTACAGGAAGAATATAATCATTATTGTAAACATCTATGAATTAAAAAAAGTATTTAAAAAATACAATCTAAAACCACTATTAGAGGGGCTTGGGGGACAGCTCAGTAGAATACGTGCTTGCCTGACAAGTGCAAGGGCCTGAGTTCAATTCCCAGTTCTGGGAAAGAAAGAAAGAAAGAAAGAAAGAAAGAAAGAAAGAAAGAAAGAAAGAAAGAAAGAAAGAAAGAAAGAAAGAAAGAAAGAAAGAAAGAAAGAAAGAAAGAAAGAAAGAAAGAAAGAAAGAAAGAAAAGAAAGAAAGAAAACCACTATCAGTTCCTGGTGTCTAACTAGAGTATTCACCCTTAGAAACAAAAGCCTGGGACAAATACCTGGAGGTGTTCTTCAGCCTCAAGTTGCACCAGAGTTTTAATTTGTTCTTCATTATGTGGAATGATCTCAAGAACTTGGTCTCTAAAAAACATTAACCACAGACATGGCATTAAGCAAAAACTGGACACTTTTTCCTGCTGCTTTTTGCTCCTGGTAACCTTTGTATAAAAGCAATGAATGCAATAGGCAAGGATCTCTTTGACAGTGCAGAAACTGATAAATCATATACTGATCCAGAATAGGAGGTGACAGAATGGCTTTACTTCCTCCAAGGAAATACTATCTAAATACTAATTAAGAGGTATGCCTACACCTAGCAGGAAGCTTGCCATTATGGTTACTTTTCTTTTAGCTAATGAGTATTTGTCAAATAACACCTGCTGATTATAAACCATTGGCTTTTAAAACTTGTTTGTTGTTTTTCAGAAAGAAAAATATGTTTTTAAAATGGAATAATTAATCTGATGTTCTTAAGAGAAGTTGAATTCACATCTAGATAGACCTGAGGTTTTCTGGGTTTTATTTATTTATTTGTCTATCTATTTATTTACTTATTTATTGCTGCCTTTTCTTTGTTTTTATTTTTGCAAGCAAAAGGCATAAGAGTTTCATCTCCAAAACCCACTCATGACTGGGGATAGTGGCAGATGACTATAATTCCCAGCACTCAGGAGAATCACTGGGAGTTCAAATTTGAGGCCAGGTATGACTATAAAGTAAATTCAAGGACAGCCTGAACTATATAGTGAGACCCCATCTCAAAAAAACAAAAGAAGGAAAAAGAAAAGAAAAAAGGAAATTATCTTTTTAGCTGGGTATGGTGGCACATGCCTATAGTCCCAGCACTCAAGATCACTGAGAATTCAAGGCCAGCCTGAGCTTCATAGTGAGTTCACAGCCAGTCTGAACTATATAGCAAGACCTTGCCTCAAAAAAAAGAAAAAAAAAAAAAAAAAGGAGCTGGTGAGATAGCTCAGTGGTCTAAAGCATCTGCTTAGGCAAGCTTAGACAGTGCAGGGACTGCAGGGTTTGATTCCTGGCACCACATGCCATGCCAGCCCTCCCCCCAGAGAGGGCTGAGCCAGCTGCACACACACAAAAAGGCAAATCAACAAAAAGAAATGATTTTTTGGAGGGCCAGGGATATGGCTCAGTGGCAAGCACTAGGTCCTAACTTCAGTCCCCAGTACAGAAAAAAAAAAAAAAAAAAAAAAAACCTAAAAGTAAAAATATCAAATACATGTTCTTAGAAATGAGTTTGCATAAAATATAAAAGAGCTGTATTTTTCTAGCCCCTTCTTGGAAGACAGAACCTTTCCTTCTCTATTCTGTTTTCCCAAGGAAGCCAACATCCTGCCCTTTTGTACACAGTGAAACATAAATAGGTGCAGTGAGCCCTAGACAGGGACCAGAATCCAAGTCTGAACCACTGAACACTTTCTGGTGAACTCTAGAAGGATACACAAATGACAGAATGGTTGCTTTTCAAGGCTTTTTTGCCTCTAAGTATCCATGTAGACAAAATGGTCTGAAAATTCCTCCATCTGAGCCTCATTACTTTTGATTAAAGCTTGGCCTCCCAGGAGTCCTCCTTACATGAGAAGGACCTAGATGAAGTAACACATTAGGCTGATGTTTCCTAATGCGTGTTCTAAGGAAAAGTAGTCCTTTGAATTGCTCAGCCAAAAAAAAAAAAAAAAAAGGACAGGGTTGAAAATTTTTATAAAATTGCTATCTATGCCACCACCTAGATCCTCTTATGGATTTATAGTGCATGATAATTAGTCAAAGGTCCTGGAAATACGATTAACCCTCTGATTCCCAAGTTTATTTGACCACCTACTTTTCTGGGACCAATTTTATTTGACGGCTTCATTAATTCCCTGGGACACTCTTAAAAAATGGTGCCTGGGGCTGGGAGATAGCTCAGTAGAATAAATGCTTGCTTGGCAAGTGCAACGGCCTGAGTTCAATCCCCAGTTCAAGACAAAAAAAAAAAAAAAAAAATGGTGCCCAAACCAAAGCTCTTCACAGATAAAAGCAAAGTCCTTCAGAGAAGGATGTATCTGAAAGGCAGGGGAGATCTGAAATCTACAGCCCTGTCCTCCCCACTTCCTGAGGTTCGACCAACAACTGTGGTAGAGAATACCACTGGACAGGGACCAACATGCAGGATAAAACCCAGCTAGGCTGGAAGGAGATGACAGACTAGCCTGACACTGGCCATTGGCCGAGGGGCTCAATCCTCCCTAATGTCTATCATCCCCTCATTCTGATCATCTGAGGAAAAAAAATGAATGACATGGAGGAATGGGGTTATGTATGCTTTCTTTTATGAAAATTCATTTTACAAAATAGAATCTTGCCTGTCACACTCCACTAAGATGAATTGAAATGTTCATGGACCCATGTATCCAGTTCTTGCTTGTAGAACCAATTCAATGAAATTGCCTTCCCTGTCTTTAAGACTATTTAGGCTGGACCTAGTGCATACTCCTGTAACTCCAACAAACGCAAGGTCAGCCTGGGCTTCATGGTGAGTTGGAGTCTAGCCTAGATTGTATAGGAAGATCCAGTCTCAAAAAATTAATAAAATAAAATAAAATTATTTTTACTTAGTGATGATGAAGGAACTGCCATTTGTGATCTTAGAACTAACTTTATTTAATAACTGCCCCACTCACCAATTGGAGCTTGTCAGCTCCCATAAGCACCACTGGGCTTTCATTCAAAATCACTTGAGTAGAATTATCAGTCCTGACTTAAAAAAAACAAAAAACCTAACCTTTCCTTTGTTCTCCAAGCATGCAAGAACCCTTTTCTTTGTCCTGTCCTGTTCATGTGTGTCAAGGATTGCAATTCTACTTTTTGTGAAGCAGGATCTCCCTTAGTTCAGGCTAGCCATGACTCACTATGTAGCTCAAATTTGCTGTACTCCTCCTGCCTCAGTCTGAGTGCTGAGATTACAGGGATTATAAGCATGTATCACCACTCCCGGCTACAATCCAATCTTTAATTGCCAGACAAAAGTTACTTATTGGAGATCCTTGCCACATCATTCATATGTTCTTTTTTTTTTTTTTTGGTGGGACTGGGGGTTGAACTCAGGTCCTTGCGTTTGCCAGGCAAGCACTTATTCTACTGAGCTATCTCCCAAGCCCTCATATGTTCTTTGATTACTCTTTTTCCCCCACTCTGCTCCCAAAAATCTAAAAGAATACTAGAAGCCCTGAATAGACCCACTCATTATTTTGTAAAGAGAGTCTCCATTAATCAGGTAGGTAAAATTCAAACAAGTACCGGAAAACATAACTTACCCCACAAATGTTTGTTGACAGTAGATATACCCCAAAAGGGCACCAAATAACAGGATCAACCTCATTCTCAAGGCTTTTCCAAGTGCCTAAAATTCAGAATCTTTCCCAAACTTTATTTATAGGGAGCACAGCTAAGGCCAATGCACTGGCCCTGTGAGAGCTCAAATGAATTCCCATATGGTAAAATTCCCACCTTCAGATGAGAGTTTCATATGAAACTCTCAAGGTTATAGAGCCCCACAGGTGTGGTACCACCAATCTGTCCATTTTCCATTCCCAGGATGTGATAACAAATTTCCATGGAAAGAAAACACGATTGCCAGAGCACACCAAGGGCAAATTATGTGCTTATAATTTTTGAACATAAAGTGCTACTAGTTCTGCCCAGTGATAGAAGCCAGTTCAACAGTCCTAGAGGCTAAAGTCCTTTCTGAGTCCTTGACAAAAAAAAAAAGTCAGAATATTTATAGCAATTACTCAAGCATCCTGTCTATCACATTCCATTAGTCTGCTCATTTGTTTATTTTTTATAATGTTTACCCTGAAACACTGCAGTCGCTCAGATCACATCTGCTCAAAGTCCCTGTAGACGTGGCCCATGCCAGTCCTCTCTTTATTTTAAGACAAAAGAGAACATATTTTAATGCTCAATTTTGTGCTATCTCCAAAGTGATCCATCTGCATTTGCACCAAATTGATATCCCTATTTCTGTGGGGGGTTTTTCTTTCCAAAATGAACAAAAACCTTTTGATGATAACAATGACATTGCTTGTTGCAAAAAGTTGTTTGCATTAAAAGGAATTATTTTTGTTTAATCATCAATAATACTTCCACCCAAAGAAAATCGTTTGATTTTCCAAATTTCTTTAGATATTTTCAATTTTTTTTAAATAAAAATTATAGGCCAGGTGTGGTGGCGCACGCCTGTAATCCCAGCACTCGGGAGGCTGAGGCAGGAAGATTGGTGCGAGTTCGAGACCAGCCTGGGCTACAAAAGTGAGCTCAAGGCCAGCCTCAACTGCATAGCGAGACCCTGTCTCAAAAAGACAAAAAATAAATAAATAAATAAATAAAAATTATACCACATTACAAGCAACTTTTTAAACAGGCTTTATTTTTAACAAAAATTATATTTTCTTATCCATAAACAGATATATAATAATCTGACTTTTCACTTCATAGGAAGAAAATGAACCTATGTTCTTTTAGGAATCACACTTTACTGTATTTTAGCTGTTTGCACACCTTACGTCAAGCCCAGCAAGAACCAACCACAAACAGCTGCAAAGAAATTCCCATCTGTTCCCTGTATGACAAATTCTTCATTCACGTCCTTTTTTTTTTTTTTTTTGAATTTTTTATTTTTTATTTTATTTTTTCTCTTGTTTCAGAACTTTTGTTTGTTTATTTTATTTTTATGCCCGGCTCAGCCTGCCTTGAGGGCAGGGCTGGCACAGCATGTGGTGCCAGGGATCGAACCGTGGTCCCTGCAGCTGCTCAAGCTTTCCTAAGCAGACGCTTGAGACCACTGATCCATCCTGCCAGGCCCCCATTCACGTCCTTTAAATCTCTAGGTTCAAATGTTCAAGTGCTTGTTTGAAAGGGAAAAAGATTTTTGGCTGAACAAATTATTGCACTGATTTGGCCTTTTCCCCTTCTTTAAGAGTCAGAGTGAAGACAAAAAGGCAAGAGATAGAGATAACCATGTGCCCTCATGGCCGCAGAAACTTGCATAAACAGTGCCACAGTTGACTGACATAAATGTACTTGAAGAACCAATCAAGGCTTCTTAAAAACAGCGGGAGCTGAGGCTGAGTCTTCATCGTGCAGGTCTTGCACAGACAAACATGGGAGGCCAGGTCACCCTTGTGTAAGCACACGAGGTAGGTGGGTTGTGGAAATGCAGATTGAAGATGAGGAGTCTGGACGGTGTAGTGGTGGCAAAAGGATATATGTGAAGGGCTTCAAGAGGCACAGTTTTCAGTGGAATAACCACAAATCCACTGGCTCAGTGTTGTCAAAGTCAGGAAAGAACACATCAACTGTCACAATCTACCCCATGTGAACTTGCTGATCAGGTACATTTTCTTTAAGCCAGTTTCCAGATACAAATACATGCTTATTCTTATAATTTCAGAACTTGAACATTATAACATAGGTTTAACAATATTTAAGAACCTATACTGGGCCAGGGATGTAACTCAGTGGCAGAGCACCTGCCTAATAAGTGCAAGGCTCTGAGTTTGATTCCTGATACAAAAAAAAAAAAAAAAAAGGGCTGGGAGATAGCTCAGTAAAATAAGTGCCTGCCTGGCAAGCACAGGGTGCTTAGTTCAATCCCCAGTACTGCAAAAAAAAAAAAAAAAAAAAAGAACCAGTACTAAATCTATTAACATTATATTACATTTGAACCATAACATTATGTTCTTGGTCCCCTAAAACCTCACATACATCCCTGTATACAGAAGACATTTAGTCTATCTCTAAGAGTTGCCAAAAGTCCTAAAGTTTCAGCATTGCTGAAAAGTCCACGTCCCAAGTCTCCTCTAAGATGTAAGGTAAATTCTCAGCTGCAAGCCCCGGAACAAATGAAAAGCTAAGCACTTCCAACATTTAATAGCACAAGATAAACATTTTCCTCCCAAAAATTATAAACAAGTGAATACAAAGGATTGGGACCAATGCAAATCTAATATCTAGCAGGACAAACATTAAGCCCTGCATTTCCATGTGCAGCATCTGAGGCAGTCTGTGACAGGTTGTGAGCTCCAAGTGGCATGGGTAACTGCCCCATTGGCACTTCCAGTTGTAGCTCCTATGGCTTCTCTCTTGAGCTGGCTTTGCTCTCTCCTTGAAGCTTTCCCTAGATGGTCCATGTTCTTGGCTTTTCCAAACTTTTGTAGTCTCCTTTTGCTTTGTGTTCACAGCTTCACACATTATCCTCTCAGAGGCACACTGCCTGGCATCCCAGGACTTCTGAAATTGGGGTTGAAGCCTTCCTAACTGCACAACTCTTGCATTCTGTGTGCACCTAAAACCAGCACCATGTGGATGGTGCCAAGGTCTGCTGCCAGCTGAACAGTAGTCAAGCTTTCTTGTCCCTTGGCTATAGAGGTCAAATGCTTAGATTTGACAGTTGCTGGACAGTCTGAATCCAATTCTGAGTAACAAATTTTCTATGCTGCGGCCATTCTAGAACATGGTGTAGCTACTGCCGTTATGGAAAACAGTGCTCTGCAGCTTTCTCCTCAAAGCAGTCTTTCATTTTTGTAGTTTTGAGGCTGAAATAGGTGGGGAATTTCTTCTTCCTCTTCTTCTTCTTCTTCTTCTTCTTCTTCTTCTTCTTCTTCTTCTTCTTCTTCTTCTTCTTCTTCTTCTTCTTCTTCTTCTTCTTCTTCATCCCCTTCTGCTTCCCCTTCCTCTTCCTTTTCTCCTTCTCCTTCCCTTCCTCTTTCTTCTTTTTTGTACCAGGGATCAAACTCAGGACCTTGGGCCATGAGATGGCTCGGTGGTCTAAAGTGCCTGCTTAGGCAAGCTTAGGCAACCACAGGGACCATGGTTTGATCCCTGGCACCATATGCTGTGTTAACCTCACCCCCAGGACAAGCTGAGCTGGCCATAATATAAATAAATAATAAAACAAACTCAGGACCTTGCACTTGCCAGGCAGGCATTTGTGCCCCTGAGTTCCCCAAGACTTGCTGCTTCTTGTGATGCCCTCAGGCCATCTTTTTTAGTCTCCTGCTCATTCTCAGTAATTGACATCTCCACTGCTCTATCTTTTTAGTTCATAGCTTTATGAGAGCTTCCTTTCTGACCAAACTCACATTTTAAATCCTTTGATTGGGCTCTTCTCTTCTGATTTGCAACATAAATCTGGCTAAAAGTCCCAACAATAGCCATACCACAACTTAAACATTCCACTGCCTTGAATTTTCTTTCACCTGATTAACTACTCAGTCACCCTTAATGTCAATCTCCAGCAAAATCCAGACACAAGTGAAGTGCAGACAAACATTCTGTCAAGCCATAACACACATCATCTGGATTCCAGCGCCAATGTAGTCCTTACCAGCAGAAATCTCTTTTTTTTTTTTTTTTTTTTTTTTTTTTTTTTTTTTTTTTTTTTTTTTTTTTTTTTTTTTTTTTTTTTTTTTTTTTTTTTTTTTGTCTTTTTGAGACAGGGTCTCACTATGCGGTTCAGGCTGGCCCTGAGCTCACTTTGGTAGCCCAGGCTGGTTTTGAACTCGCACCAGTCTTCCTGCCTCAGCTTTCCAAGTGCTGAGATTACAGGTGTGCACCACCACGCCTGGCTTCCAGCAGAAATCTCTTGAGCCTGCTCTTTATTGGTTTTCTGGTTTTCTGAACTCTGACCAGAATCCCATATAGAATGGCCTAAGCTGTTTTTGCTCTGTTCTTTGAGGAGACATCTCCAAGCTTTTCTAATTTATTCTCACAAACCATTCCCAAAGACATGTAAACTGTGGTCAAGTATAGTCACAACAATGACCCCACTCCTAGTACCAAATTCTGTCAGGGCTGGATGTAACGACTGATAGATTGTATTAACTTAAGAGGTTTAGAAATTTAACTAAGTGACTCAGCAGGGGTAGAGGGTCCTCACTTTGAAAACATCCTGAGCCTGTGTAAGAAAAGGACAGGAAGATGAGGTGAGTGCTACCCCTGCCTCAGGGCAGGTAGCCTGCTTACAATATAAGGAAGGAAAAGAGACTTATCCCCCTTCCCTCCTTGCTCTTATTGCTTTTTCTATCTTCTGCCACCATGAATGGTTGCCCCTCTACCATGACATCTTGCCTTGGGGCCAGCTGATTACAAACTGGAGCTTCCACAAATGTGAGCCAAATAAACTTTTCCTTCCATAATTTTGGACATCAGGTATTTTGTTTCAGCAATGAGAGAAAAGTAACCAAGACATCCCATTATGAATTTTTTTTTCATTTTTGTTTTTGTTTTGCTTGGGATTGAATCCAGGGACTTTGCACTGAGCTATATCCCCAGGTCTCTCTTTATGTTATGGCCAGCTCAGCCCATGCTGGGAGTGGGGCTGACACATCATGTGGTGCCAGAGAATTGAACCATGGTCTCTGCAGTTGCCTAAGCTTGTCTAAGCAGGCACTTTAGATTGCTGAGCTATCTTGCCGGCCCCCAGTCCATTTTTATTTTTATTTTTTGATTTTAAGACAGGATTTTTTAAACTGCCCAGTCTGGGCCCAGATTTGATTCCTCCTGCCTCTGTCTCCTAAAGTTTTGGGATTATAGGCCCACAGTATCAGGGAAAGCTAAAATCTATATTTAAAATAGTTGTGTTGAGCTATACATGACATAGGTAAACTACATATATATTAATATTCAGTTTGGTAAGTTTTTACTATGATGAAACTATCACACAATCAATATTGCATATCACATATTCATCATCCCCAAGTGAAAACTCATTTTTTGATCATCGCTAAGAAAATTTTATGCCAGAAAAAAAACTACTAATGATCACTTGCTTTTCAGAAGTGGAAATGGAGCCATAAGAGAGGAGGAGTCCAGAGGCCTAGGACTGGTCTGAGGCTATTCCATTCATACCCATGGTGCCAGCTCTGAGTGCTCTGCCCAATTAGCCTGGGAATTCTCCATGCCTCTAGAAAAAGACCATTTTAGATCAAGTGTTGCATTAGTAACTCACTCCTATGGAAAATACCCTGTAGAAGGATGATGGATTTTTTTTTTAAAGACATATTTACTTAGTGTCATGATTAGACTATTACATTTAGTAATCAACAGCATGGGCGCAAAAAAAGGTCCACATTAGAACCTTTTGTTGAATAAATAAATAAATAAATAAATAAATAAATAAATAAATAAACAAAACCCTTTGTTGGAATGCTTTACACTTTCCACAGAACAGAAACTAAAATAACCTGTTATACAATTAGTCACAAACACAGTCCTCGAGTTTTTTGCTCATACGCATGAGTATTGTCTAAAACATGTCTTCTTTGTAGCAGCAAGGCCCTGCCTCCACTGTGCTTGGCTGAGTGCACAAATCTGTTGTAACCCGTAGCTTCCCTGTCACTTCTCTGGCTTTCCTCTTCTACTAAGCTTTGTTTCTTAGAAGTGTTTAAAACCTTCTGCCACTGCCATAGCTACTGCTGCTGCTTCTGGAGCCACCATAGCCACCTTGATTTTGTGGTTTGGTAAAATATTGGCCTCCACCACCATAGAGCCCAGAGCTTCTGCCTCCAAAGTTTCCTCCCTTCATGGGTCCAAAATTTGAAGACTGACTGTTGTAATTGCCAAATTCATTGTAAAGTTCCACCACCTCCATAATTGCTGCCATCATTACCAAACCCACTGTAGCCATCTCCACTGCCACCATATCCACCCCCACCACAGCTGCCACCAAAGCCACCTCAACCACTGAAGTTCCCTCCAAGACCAAAACTGTCATTGCCACCAAAGCCACCTCCATGACCACCACCAAAATTTCCAGAGCCACTTCAACCTCTTTGGCTAGATGAAGCACTAGCCACCTCCTGCTTTGACAGGGCTTTCCTTACTTCACAGGTGTGGCCATTCACAGTGTGGTATTTTGTGTGTGTGTGTGTTTTCATTTAATGACATTAAACTTATAAATTAGTTCATAGTTTTGAGAGCTTGTTTTTGTTTGTTTGTTGTTGTTGTTTTTGTACCAACAATTGAACTCAGTACTTCGTGCTTGCCAGGCAGGCATGTGTGCTGCTGAGCTATATCCTGGACACCAGAATTTTAGTTTCTTTTTTTTTTTTTTTTTTTTTTTTTGTCTTTTTGAGGCAGGGTCTTGCTATGCAGTTCAGGCTGGCCTTGAGCTCACTTTTATGGCCCGGGCTGGTCTCGAACTTGCACTGATCCTCCTGCCTCAGCCTCCCAAGTGCTGGGATTACAGGCGTGTGAGTTTTAGTTTCTTTACAGCCTGAATTTTTTGTCTAGAAACTTGTGCTTCTTTCCATTTGCTCAATTTTTCCTTTTTGTAACTTGGTAAAGGTGTATAGTGTTTCGCAGTTTGGGTGATGGACTTTTTCCATGGTTTGGGAATGGGCTTTTCCTCATCAATGTTGTAGCTCATATTTCACAAAAATGTTAATTTGCTTTTTATCTTTTATGTTTCTCTTAATGAATATTATTTATATTCTCTTAGACCTTTTATGCTAAATAAGGATATTATTATCTTTCCACTTCAAACCTGTTCCTTTGCAATGCTTAGAAGCTCTCTAGAAGCAAAAACCTTATTTTTATCCTCACTTTATTTTTTTTCATGATTTAATATTATTGTTTAACTTTAACAATGGTTATATTACATATTTTCATCATCATATCAGTTTAGATTAATAGATATAGGTATATAAGATTGATCAAACAATTAAACATTAACACATTCAATCAACATTACTTTTTTTTTCTTTCCCCTTTCTTTTTTTAAAAGTTGACATATTGTATATTGTCCTCACAATAGTTCTACAGAGCAGTGTGTGGGCATGACCCAGCTCCCTATTGATGTTGCTAAGAAGAAAAAAAAAAGAAGAAAGGAAAAGAAAATTCTTCTCTTTGGACTAAGAAGAAGCAGATGCATACACAGTCAAATGTTCTGAAATTGCAGTGGGCCACCAGTGAAGCTTGTAATGTTGGAGGCTATTGATTTAAGCCTCCTAAAGCTCATCTGACCAATCTAGCTCTGTGTTTCATGCATTGTAATTAAGCTTTTTCTGCTGGGTGATCAAGGGCAAGTCAGAGCAAGACCTGTACAACAAAACATTCATTTTTTGTATCTTCCAAGGTCAAATCCCCTCAGGATTAAGTTTGGGACCATGTACAGTACTTTGTAGAAGTGTCGTTAGTGTCAGCCCTTGGGACGAGTCACAGCCATTGCTTGGCCTGTTTGCTTTCTGTGAAAGCCTGAGAGAATGTTTTTCTCTGGGTGACTCTCCTTAGATGCACTATAGTTCATTTATCCCTTTCCTCTGAGGTCCCATAATCTCCTTGGCCAGAAAATTTGGGACACCTCTGAGTTATAGGATATTACAGCACAGGTTCTTTTATATCCTGAGTCCTTATTGACCTTGAAGGGCTAGGGACAAAATATTGGCTATCCTCATAGCCCTTCTTTTTCTCCAATTTTTGGTCTGTTAACTTACATTCTTAACCCTCCAGCAAAAAAGCTTTGTGATACTATTACACTACAGCATAGGTACTTGAGCTTATCATCATTGGCTTTCTGAGTATCAAATATCATTGACTTAGCTTGGAACTGATATTTTCTGACCATCACTGTTATTCTAATAACGTTCCATACAATATGATATAAGTAGTTACACAATTTTTACACAGATATTTGGAAACTCAAGGAAATACAAAATTGTAGCCTGTCAAGACTATGGTATTTGGCCCAGTCTCTTATTTTCAAGTACTACTCTTGAGAGAGAGAATAACAGTAACTGAATTTACACCAGGAGCAGTACACATCAAAAAGACAAGAGTGACATGCATTCCAAACATAGTTTTAGTGTTACGTAGTACTATGATCAATATGATGAACCTTTTGAAGGTTCTTGAGACCAATATCCAATTCATCCTGTGTACATACGTGCATAGTTTTGCTCCTGATATGTCTTCACCTTTATCTGCTTCCAGTCACTTTGTTGTTTAATCCATAACACATTAAGCTGAGTTATGCCCTTAAGTTCTTATTTTCTTCTTTAAAGTTCTTATATTAGGGAGACTATACTATATTTACACATGTAGGTCTGGTTTATTTCACTAATGAGTATATGTTCAATATACATCCATTTATATATGAAGTCTTCAAACTTATGGTTCTTTATAGCTGAGTAATATTCCATCGTATAAAAATACCACATTTTTTTAACCATTCTTCAAATGATGGGCTAGCGATGCATTTCTTCATGTATTTGTAGGCTTGTTGCATTTCTTTCGCTGAGAAGTGAATGTTCATCTCAGATGCCCATTTCTGGATTGGGTCTTTGAATTTTGGAACCCTAATGGTTTTTAGTTCTTTGTAGATTCTAGATAGAAGACCTTTGTCTGAGTACTTGTTAGTTAAAATCTTTTTGAAATTTGTAGGTCGTCTTTTCACCGTGTTGGTGATTTCCTTTGACATGCAGAAACTTCTTAGCCGGAGGAGGTCCTATTTGTTGATGCTTTCAAGTGTTAAACGTGAAATTTGATTTCTGTCCATGAACTTTTTGCCTACTCCGATGTCTTCAAGATTTCCTCCTACTTGGGGCTGGGGAGATAGCTCCGAGGCACAAGTGCCTGCTGGGCAAGTGCAAGGTCGTGAGTTCGAACC
>PVJA010026513.1:0-29629 GCA_004027025.1 Myocastor coypus
CTTTCTGAGTCACTGCCTTGTGCTAGACACCAGATCAGGCCCCTGAGATCAACAGAAAGCGGCTCCAGCCAAGGCCTCTGGTTTACTCGGTTTAAAATCTAGAGGGAGGCAGAGATGTTGTTCCGTCACCAGACACACAGGGAGAAGTTGTGGTGGTTCCCTGGACTTGGAGTGACAGTTCATTAAGAGAGAAGAAACGTGTTGGGGAAGTGACTTGCTTTGGCGGGACAGAGAAGGTGTCCCTGCAGGAGAGAGCTCATCTCAATCCCGAGGGCAAGTGAAAGCAATGTAGGTGCGGCACAGAGAGGCTGAAAGCGAAGGGCGTGGCGCTCGTGGGAATGATCAAGACGCACGTTGGCAATTCAAGGGACACCCAGGTAGCCAGGCTGGGTGGGAGAGGGGCAGTCGGTATGTGGAGGCAGGTCCTCCTGGGGCCGAAGCCCTCCGAGGAGCCCACACTCCATGCGGAGGGCCTGGGGAGCTCTGGATAGTGTTTTGACCCTGGAGGCCACAAGTGCGCACACCAGGCTGGGAGTAATGTGTGCCACGGCTTGGAAAGGAACAGGTGTGGATGCGGTATGGACGGGGGGGGGGGGGTACCTCACAGTCGGGGCTTTGTCTGAAGCCCTCAGTGATGGTGGCAGGGGTACGGGTCCCTGGACAGGCACGAGTAGAGGCTCAGGAGATGTAATCTACATGATTCGGTGGTGCTGAGTGTGCCACACTGACAGCACAGGCGCTGCATGTGTTCAGTACCAGCTCAGTGCTCGTGACTAAGAAAGGAGACGGCAGAGCCAGCCCCAGCCCGAGAGAGGGGAGGCAGGTGGATGACAGGAGCAGAGAGCCTCTGAGAAGTCACCGAGGCCAACTGCCAGGCTGAGGCCCTCTCTGCTCTTACAGCCCCTGAGGCGTGGCGCTTGTCTCTTATCCACATATTCATTACCTGGGGCACTAGGGATCGTACTCGGGGCACTCGGGCTCTTGCTTATGCTAGGCAAGCACCTTCCCACTGAGCACCACCCCAGCACCTTCTATCTTTTGTCTTGAGACAAGGCCTGGCCGCGTTGCCCGGCCTGGCCTCAGACTCGGACGCTCCTGCCTCAGACGCGATGTGCAGGTGTCCTGAGACTCACTGAGCTCACACACATGCACGGATGCCCGGAGCCACCTCCCTCTGACAGTCTCGAAGGAGATAGGCATACAGTCCACTCGGCAGCTGGCCGGAGCAGTGACGCAGCACCAGGTTCTCGGGGGCAACTCAGGGCCTGATGGCGGCGACTGCACTGGGGACATCCGGAGTCAAGGAGCACAACTGTGTGCGAATCTGTGCTGAGCGAAGCCTCTGAGGAAAGGTGAACGCTTGTGAGTTGCCTTAGCACGGGGGCATTTGGGGGAGTCATCGTCCCCTCTACGTTTCTTTAGCTTCATAGAACTGACACTATTGCTTTCTTTACACTGGGGGAGGAGCTTTGTCTCTGCTCACCTCTCTATTTCTTGCCCGTAAGACTGATTCCTTTGATTAGAGAGGTGATGGTGACCTTACACGTCAGAGTCCCTGTTTCTCTATTGGGTAGTGTGAACACATGGCCTGTCTCCTGCCTTTACTCAGCAGTCCTCCCTCCCTTCCTGCCTCGGTCCCCCCCTCCCCCTTCCCTCCCTCCCTCCTTCCTCCCTCCTGCCATCCTCCCTCCCTTTCTGTCTCTCTCCCTCCCTCTCTTCCCTCATGTTTTCTTTATTTTAAGTGTATTTTATGCAGGTTCTACAGAGTCTCACTACGTAGATTGGACTCAGTGATGCTCCTGTTTTCAGCTTCCCAAGTGCTCGGATTACAGGCCTGTGCCACCATACCCAGTCTCAGTCACCATCTCAGCATACCCCAGGTGCAGGGCTGGCAGCACGGCTTGAGGTGCCAGGGATCAAAGCCTGGTTCCTGTGTCTGCTGAAGCCGATGCTTAAGTCGGCTAGGCTATCTGACCGGGCCACCTCCATTTTTTCTTGTTGCCTTTTCTCCTTGGCAAGACGATCCACAGTTCCTAGGAACTCTCCGTCCTGTTCTTTCCTCCTCGCTCCTCTGTATGGTCAGCCCCAACAGTTCCTGTCCACAGGGAGGTCAGCACCGATGGGGACAAGCTGTTTTGCCCAATATGAGGAGGGAAGAGAGGAAGGGTATGGAGTGAGAAGCTCGCTCCGCACTGGAGCCAAGACTGCGCTCTCCAGCTCGGCACCACCCCTAACGAAGCTGGTAGTCTGATGCCTGTGGGCCAGTTCTTCACAATTTGATATTTTGTTGCATATCTGCCAGTTGTTCACAATTTCATGGGGAGCAAAGCTGTCGCGGTGCCCACCACACCCAGCAGTAATGGTTTCTGTTGCTGAAGTCGATGATGCCATGCTGGAAAAAAGCAAATATGCAGAATGGAGAGAAACCTAGTCCTATGTCTATTAAAAGCCTGTTTTAATGGCCTGGCAAAAAGGGCTAGCCAAGAATAAGAGAAGGGAAGCAAAGAGGAAGGGTCGGGAGGGAAGCAAGTAGAAGAGGGGTGGAGAGGACTGGGTAAGGGATTCCCGCGGAGAGAGGGCTGTGGTACAAAACCCGAGAGAAAGGGTTTGAAGAAGTCAGCCATCAGCAGGGCAGAAAGCTACCATGACATTTGGACAAGTGAGTACTAACTTCCCTCTATTCGATTGCTTAAGTGTGAGAAGAATTGTGCCGGTAGAATTTGTAGGACTTCGGTCGTAGCTTCTCCTACTAGTTCCATGTTTAGGATTTGGTGCTCATGGCTCAGTATTTCCATGCAGAGAACATTCAGCACTCGTAGGGCCGTGAGGGTGGCAGGCGCCTCCAGGCCGGTGCCTCTCGGGTAAGGTCTGGGCCTCCTCCACCCTACACGAGCTAATGTCTTCCAGGAAGTATTTGTATCTTCAAAAGCAGAATGGTGGTCACTGCAAGGGGCACCCAAGTCAGTCAGAGAGGAAGGCGGGAGCAGAGGAAGTCCTTAGGTGGTGCTGGAAAGTCACAAAAGAGTCCGCTGGGTTCCAAGGCTGAGTGCAGGGCTACGTCCACAAGCACCTTGGCACCACTTAGAGAGCATGCCACAGGACTGCAGCAACGCCGTGGTGGCCTCAGTGCCACGTAGCATTTGCTCACCGCTTGAGCAGCACTAGGGAGGTGCCCCCCAACCCTAGGCCTGCTGTGGGTCCCATGGTCATCGCCCTTACACAAGGATGACAGTGTAGGACTGAAGAGTCTGGGCAGCTGGCTCGTGGCTGTAGGGACACAGCCGGGACTTGACCTGCACGCTGCAGGGCCCGGGCTCTCGGCCGCTTCACATTCACATTGGAGCCCCTGGACCTTGGTGTGTAACTCAAGTTCTGCTACTGGAAGAAAGGCCAAAAGGGTGTCCACACAGCAGGAAGGTGTTGTCCATGTGGACTACTAAGATTTTCTATTCCTTGTAGAGGAGCTTCCGAGCTGCAGGGTGCAGATGCTCTGTGCCTCTCTCTGCCTCTGCGTCTGCCTCTCTGTTTCTCTCCTCTCTCACCTTCCCTCTCCCTCTCTACCCTTGATTACCCACAACCTCCTACTACTCCTCCCCTTCAGAAATTCCCCTGGAAATTTCTACTCATGGGTCTCTTGAATTATTTCCGTACAGTCTGAACCTAGTTTAACAGGTATTTGACTAGGTAATAGAACCCCAAATCCTTATTGGGAAAAAGCTATACCTAGAAAGAAATTATATACTAATATTTGTCGGGCAACATGCTAAGTAGTGGGGATACAAAGATGATAAGCCCTACTCTGATAGCAAATTGATGCACTAATTAACATTAATAGCTTAATTGGTAATAATGGCTTAAAGCATTACCCCATCTACTTCAGATGTTATCATTTTCATGAAGTCTTTCAAGTTTTGAACTCAAGGCAATAACATACAGTAGAAATTTCAGCCCCTTTAGCAGACTGGAGTGGACAGAAGCAGGGCAGGGAGAGGAGACTTTCTAGTCACACTGCACCAAAAGCACTTTTGCGTATGGGAGTCCTTGAGAGTCTCTTCTCATCCTCTGGCACTCGGCTCTCCGTAAGAACAGGGTGAGTGCCAAGCACCCAGCACAGTCCTATATTCACAGCATCAGGACTCCTCGAGGACCATGCTCCTCACATAGGCGTCATGAGGAGCCCCTGGGAGATGGTGCCGAGTCCATACCACTGGCAGCTCTCGGGGGAACCCTGGGAGCAGCAGGGAGAAACTCGGTCCTGCAGACCCGCCTGCCACATTGTCCCCACCTGGTGGCCACCCAGGTGGACCTGGGTGGGTGGAAAATTTACTCCCTCTTAGGGGAGTTTTTTAATTGCTTAAATTATTAGGATGTTTTCCTTATCTTAAGCCCAAATCTGTTATCCTTGCCCACAAGTACCGATCTACCCAAAGATCAATCACTTCCTTACATCTAAATTCTCCAGTGTCTGCGATGGGTGGGAGCTCTAGAAATCAATTCCAATAAAAGTTAACTGCAGAAGGCTACTGGTTATCTCAGGCCTGTGGGGCTGATTTTGCTGCTCTTTGGCTCGATGAAAACTGAGTCATGGGAGGCTTCCTTTACAGGCTGGGAGAGCTGGGTGCTGGCTCCTATGGCTTCTTGTGTCTGTATTGTTTATTGTACTGGCTGACACACTGTGTCAACGTGAGAACTTTAAACATTTAATGAAGTGACTCAGCCGGGAACCAGGGTTCTTACTTTGCAAACATCCTCATCCTGTGTAAAAGTAGGGTTATAAACATAACATTGTATACGTTCTACAGCATCACCCAGGGTCACCTGCTTATAATGTGGGGACAGCAGAGAGGCTGGCTAGAAGCACCAGATGCTGTTCTTCCCTTTGCTCTGTGCTGTTTTCTGCTGCCAGGAAGGGCTGTTCTCTGCTATGTGCACTCTGCCTTGGAGCCAGCAGAGTATGGACTGAAATCACCACTAACCGTGAGCCAAATAAACCTTCCCTCCCTTAATCTTGGGTGTCTGTATTTTGTCCCAGCAATAGAAGAAGGGTAATTGAGACAGAATTTGATACTAGAGATTTGGAGTTTTTGCTGTAACTATACACCTGACCCTTTGGGAATGGACTCTGGGAAGAGATAAGACAGATTCTGAGATGTTGCCCAAAAGAGAAGTGCTGTAATGCCTTTGGCTATTCTGTATCAGAGATTCTGGTCAGAACTCAGAACAACAGAATGCTGATAGAAATCCTGCCTGTAGAGACCAGGCTGGGAGGACTCTTCTTGGAAGAAAGACTGTTGTTTGCTGGACTCGAGATGATGTGTGTTACAGCTTGGAAATAAAGTTTGTCTGGATTTTGTTCATGTTCAGAGACTTTGCCTAAGACTGAGATTAAACACGGAAGACTGACTAATCTTGGAAAGGAAACTTTAAGGCAGTCAAATGTTGGGGCAGGGGTATGGCTTTTCTTGGGGGCTTTTAGTCAGTTTTATGCTAAGAATGAAGAGCAAAGAGCCCAGCAGGATGATGTAAATGCTGTGAGCTTGGCCAGAAAGGAAGCACCAGGAAGGCTGTGGACTGCAAAGACAGACTTAGGGACGGTCTGTCCCTCCAGTGGAGGATAGTCTTATTTCTCCATTGCTCAGGAGGAATAAGAAAACATAAAAGATGTCCTGGGGAATCACAGGAGGCAGCAGGCCCTCGCCCTTGGCAGTCTCAGACCTGGGGAATCACAGGAGGCAGCAGGCCCTCGCCCTTGGTAGTCTCAGACCTGAGGGAATCATAGGAGGCAGCAGGCCCTCGCCCTTGGCAGTCTCAGAACTGCAACGGTGAGGGACTTTCCTCAGAGGAAGAGCTGCAGAGCATGTGTTCCAGGAGCAGGCAGAGACTACACCAAGTTCCAGAACACCAGTGGCACAGGGAATTTGTTCTTCAGACTCAGGGTCAGAGTGCTCAGGAATCCAGCCACTCAGGGACCCTATAGCCAAGAGAATAGGAAGCCTGGCGACCGTGCCAGCTGGCAGCAGATCTTGGCTTCATCCATGTGGCATTGCTTTTAGGTGCATGCAGAATACAGGAGTTCTGAGACTAAGAAGGCTTCCATCTAGATTTCAGAAGGCCTGGGAGGCCAGGTAATGTGCCCCTGGGAGGACAGGTATAAAGCTGTGAGTGAGAAGCCTATTCAGTGGAAACCCTAGAAGCCTGGAAAAGCCAGGACCATGAATTGTCTGAGGAAAGCTGCAAGGGGAGAGCAAAGCCATCCCAGAGGAAAGCCATGGGAGCTACCACCAGTCAAAATGCCACAGAGGTGGGTCCACGTGGCAGTCGCAATTTCCACAGGTTGCCCTGAATGTTGAATGCAGAACTACATGGACTTAATTGTCCTCTGGGATTTGTGACTTGCTTCGGTCCCAGTGCTTTGTATCCTGCTGTTTGTATTTTTTGGAGTGGTGGTTTTTCTTGTGCCCTTAAGTGTTGGAAGTGTTTAACTCAGGACTTGAACTTTTCAGCACTGCTGAAACTGTTAGGGTTTTGCATTAGGACTTTAACAACTCTTGCAGACAGACTAAGTGCCTGTTGTATGAAGGGATGTGCCTAAGACTGTGGGGGGCCCAAGGGCAAAATGTTGTGGTTCTAATATAATACAATGTTGATAGACTTAATACTAGTTCTCAGGAATTGTTAAAAGCTGTATTATAATGTCCAAGTTATGAAATTTTAACCATAAGCATGTCTTTGTATCTAGAAACTGGTCTAAAGAAATGTGTCTGATTGTCAAGTTGACAAGGGGTGGATTGTCCTGGTTGATACACTGTGTCAACTTCAGCAGGTTACAACTGTAATTAAGTGACTCAGCAGGGAGCCAGGGCTCTTACTTTGCAAAAATACTCGTCCTGTGCAAGAGGAGGGCAAGGACATTGTGTGGGTTCTGCAGCCCCGCCCCAGGGCAGCCTGCTTATAATGCAAGGAGTGGAGAGGCTGGCTAGAAGCTCCAGCTGCTCCCCATCCCTTCGCTCTTTGCTGTTTTCTGCTACCAGGAACGTCGGCTCTCCTCCAGGTGCTAGTCCACCTTGAAGCCAGCCAAGTGCGGACTGAAACCTCCACTAACTGCGAGCTCTAGAAACCTTTCCTTCCTTGCTCTTGGGCATCAGCAATTGAGTCCCACCAAAGAGAGAAGCGTAACTGAGACTGCTGTGAGGAGCTGAAGGCAGTCAAACCTCGCTGTGAAATAGCACAACGAGATAGCAAAGGCGGTTGGAAGGTGACAACTCACCAAGCCTTGGAGAAGATGGGTTGTCTTCAGACACATGCAGGAGTCACGGCATGTTGGGGTCGGCAGCCATCTGGGCAGACGTGAGGATGTCGGGAGGTGGGGGGGCCGGCAGTCATGTGCGTCTCCTGCCCGGCCCTACGTGGAGGGCTTCGCTGACCACACTAAGCCCCAGGCAGCCGGGCCTCTTGAGAGTCACTGGTGCCTCACACTGTTGGCTCTGGGTGGAGGTGGGTACGCAAATGGATGTGTGGCAGGTGCCCCGTGCCTCCTCTGCACGGCACAGTCCTGGCCTGGACAGGAGCATCCAGTATAACTGCTGTGCCTGCAGTGGAAAACTAGCATCTAAGCTTCCAGGTGTTGAGCAGGCATGGTTAATAAGGGGCAGCGATGGGCGGTCAGCATCGCCCGCCAGCCAGGGGTCACATACCGAGGCACTAGCGGTGTCCAGGCCACAGTCCAGCTCAGTAGGCCACATTCTCTATTCTCCACGCAATAAAACTCCGGGAAGACATCGCTGGCTGACCAGGCAGGCCAAGCTTGATGCTACTGGGGTAGATCCTTTTTTTAACTCCATTTTCCCTAAGAAAAAAGGGTTGAGAGGACAAAGGAGGGGAACCACGCCACCCCCCACGCCACCACACATGCTCGTCACCACCCCATACCAAACGGAACGTTTTCAGGCCCCAGTTATGATTTAAATGAAGCACACCACACCAATATTATGTGGTGCCATCTGTTATTTTATATTTCATGAAATTTGGCCAGTTTTGAAATATTATAATTATATCTCTTACATTACGTATGCAACGCAGACATTTTCTGAAACATAAATACAGTATGTGGGAAATGTGACTGTATTTATAGCCATCGGCTGATGAAAAGCAAAGGGCAGCTGGCACCCGCGGAGTCCGGAGGGCGAACCGCAAAGGGAGCAGGCCCTGAGCTTGCAGCCACGCCTTTTTCCCCGCCTCCCCCTCCTGGAAGTTGCTCACAGCAGGCCGGGGCCACCCTGTGTGTCTCCAAGGAAGGTCGCATCTGCCCTACTGCAAGTGCCCCCAAGGTCACGCGTGCCTCCTGCCAGACACTGCCACCTCCAGCGAGGCCCCAAGTCAGGGACCAGGCGCAGAGCAGGCCCAGCCGGAAGGCAGCGGCTGCACGCAGATGTCCCTTCCGGGTGCTGTGGAGCACACGCAGGAGGAGGAAGTCAAGTCCTTGGAATCAAGGGGCAGGAGACGAGATGGGACTGCGGTGGGCATTCCCGAGGGTGCCACCTGCCGCGTGCAAGCCGAGCTGAGAGCGTGCCTGCTCACGGGCCACCTGGTAGGAGGGGCAGCCAAATGGTCAGCACCACTGAGGGCCCCCAAGGGTGCTCTCTGGGATCGATTTCATCTTCAAAGGAAGAAACGGCGTTGTTTACTCAAGTGCATGTGTGTGTTTTTCTTCAAAGTGCTCCAAAGTGCTTTGCAATAGCAAAGAGAAGAAAGCAAATGACACGAACTGGCGTTTCCCTTTTCTGCCTCTCCAAAACAAAGGCACGGTCCAGCCCCGAGAGCTGTTTGGTACCTCCCTGCTGGGCCGCCCGTCTTCACACCCATCTCAGTCGTGCAGGCAGACCCCACACACCCGCCACCGCCTCTTAGGACGGCCCAGCCCGGCCGGCCCAGCCCCGCCCAGCCCGGCAAGAGGATCCTTAACATTGCAACTCTTTAAAAAATTATTGAAGCCGGACGTGGTGGCTCACGCCTGTAATCCCAGCACTCGGGAGGCTGAGGCAGGAGGATTGGTGCGAGTTCGAGACCAGCCTGGGCTACAAAAGTGAGCTCAGGACCAGCCTCAGCTGCATAGCGAGACCCTGTCTCAAAAAGACAAAAAAAAAAAAAAAAAAAATTATTGAACTTGGTTGCTAACATTTAAAAATCAAAAATTTCTCTTGAAAAACCATAAGGACTGGCATCGTTTGATGCATATTTCTGCTTGGCAACAATCTGCCTTCACCGCGAAGCAGCTGCGCCCTGAGGAGCGCGGCGTCCTCGGTTCCCCTCCCTCTGCCACCCCCCCTTGTTGCCGGACACCTGCCTGCCCTGGAAGGCACTTGTTTTTACGACTTCCTGAAGCAGACAATTGACTGTCAGGGAAAAATACAGGCTAAGAAATTAAGGTAACTTTTTTTTGTTCTTGATTTAGAGTTGGCAAAGCATTAAAATATATCCATAAACTCTCCAACAGGAAATTAAAGTGAAATTTACAATTAAAAAAAAAATCTTCTAAAAGTGCAAAGATAAATCTCTTCCATATCCCTCATCTTACTGTACTGGAGACATCTGTTTATTTATTGTTCCTTACCAACACACTGTTTGTCGGCAAAGCAGTTTTATGGCAGGAGCCGAGGTAATCTTCCCTTGCACGCCGGTGTCGGTAACGTCTGGCATCCAGGAGGCCATGATCTATGCAGGGAGGGAAGGAGGAAAGAAATTGGAAGCCAGAGGCTTGGAGCCAGACCGAGGCCACAAGAGTCTGCCTTCCACGTTCCTCACTGAGGACACTCCTGATTCTGCAAGGTCCGGACACAAAGTGACACCTGCCTTGGCTGGCCCACAGATGGGTCAAGTCCCCCTGCCCCCACCAGCCAGCTCTGCTGCTGCAGAGAAGCCAGAGGCTTACCAGAACTTCTGCCTCTAGCCCGAGGTGACCTGCACACAGCTCTGTGGTACCTGCCCCTGCAGGTCCCTGCCCACCATGACACGGCCATCGCTTCTGGAGGGGCACCTCTGAGAGGGAGGCTGATACCAGAGACAGAGCTGTCAGGGCAGTGAGGTTCTGAGCACTTGGCACCCTGGTCTAGAGGCTGCAGGGCCCGAGGTGCCAGCGCAAAGATCTTAGTACATCTCCGCACTTCACTGGCTTGGGCGAGGAGCAAACAAGCCCTGAGAGAGAAAGCTGGGCGCTCCATGCCTTCGAGCCTTGTGCCCACCTCAGCTGTAGCCTGTGGTTGGGGGCAGACTCGCCAAATGAGTGCAATCTATATATATATGTGTGTCTGTGTCTGTGCCCGTGTCCGTGTCTATGTCCACGTCCACGTCCACATCCATGTCCACGTCTGTGTCTGTGTCTTTGTCTATGTCTGTGTCCACGTCCACGTCCATGTCCACGTCCACATCCATCTCCACATCCACGTCCACGTCCATGTCTGTGTGTGTCTATGCCTATATGTCCATGTCCATGTCTTTGTCTATGTCCATGTCCACGTCCACATCCATGTCCACGTATGTGTCTGTGTCTTTGTCTATGTCCATGTCCATGTCTTTGTCTATGTCCATGTCCATGTCCACGTCCATGTCCACGTCTGTGTCTATGTCTTTGTCTACGTCTGTGTCCATGTCCATGTCCACGTCCATGTCCACGTCCACGTCCATGTCTGTGTGTCACGTCCATGTCCATGTCGTCTATGTCTATCATCTCAAATCCTGCTACTGAGTATCTTCATATATTTGGGGGCTTCAAAAGCTCTACATCAAAAATAAAAGATAGCCTAAGTATGGTGGTGCATGCCTATGGCCTCAGCACTTGGGGAAGCTGAGGCAGGAAGATCAGAAATTCCATCCCAGCCTGAATGATTTAGGACACCCTGTCCGAACAAAAAGTTAAAGTAGAGGGATCCTGAAATAGAGGATGCAGCTCAAGATGAAGGCCGTGGGCTCAGCCTGCAGAGCCACGAAGAACAAAGTAAGAAGTTAGGAGCTAGGCACAAGGGGACAGGCTACACTCGCAAACTCAGGGAAGCAGAAGCAGGAAGCCATACATTCAAGCCCAATCTCAGCAGGAACACTTACCTGGAGACACCTAGTCTCCAAATTTAATGATCTTGAAAAGGGTTAACTCATTCCAAGGGCCGTGGGCTCATTCTCCCATACCACACACACACACACACACACACACACACACACACACACACACACACCCCGCCTCTGGTCTCCCAGAGGTTGTTTTCCCATAGGCATTTTTATGAATGGGATCCATGTCATGATATTCTCAGCCCCACGCTGTCTGTACCTGGGTTCACCTCACACTGACATCCAATAGAAAGCAGGAGGCTGCCCCCCTGCACTCCGGGGCCTGGCCTGCCGGGCACCTTTCCCTCCCGACCTTTCTGGGGTCGACAGGCTGAACAGCATCCCCACCCCCAGTCCACAGCACTGGATGCAAGGCCGCCTTTCTGCACAAGATTAAGTTCCTTAAAACACCAATCTGGTCTCATGGTCACCTTTCAACAGCAAGCGCTTCACTGTTCCCAGGCTTCCCACGGATCCTTCAAATATTTATGCCTAGCATGTGCCCTGCATCAAGGGTAAATGTCAACAATTTTTATTTGGCAATATAAGGTCTTCAGTTGCCTGACCTTTGCCTGTCCCTTCAGGATTCTCTCTCACTTCCTGCCTACTTGGTATTCGACCCTCCTGTCAGACTGGACTGCTGGACAGCTCCATGTCCATGACTATATCCAAGCCTTGGTACTTGCTGTGTCTTAGCTGGGACGGACAGTCCAGCTCTCACTCTGCCTGCCGACCAGGGAGCCCCTTACCCTTGGCCTCCCCTGTAGGTGCTGGATTTAAGTATTCCACCTCTCTCCCTCTCCCCCCTTCTCTTTCTCTCTGTCTCTCTGTCTCTCTCTGTCTCTCTCTCTCTCTGTCTCTCTCTCTCTCTCACACACACACACACACACACACACACACTACAAGTATGCACACTTTCCTTAGGTACCTAAGTGCCTGGTGTGCTATACTCACAGTGATTTGGGAACAAGAAAATGACCCAAGCGTTTACTCCAGATGCTTGCCACTTTAGGCATCATGACTATCACGTGACAAATGGTGTCAACTAATCTGGGAAATTTTCTTCCCGTAAATCCAGGTTAATACCGAACTTGGCCCCGAGAATGCCTGCTGTGGGGAAACAGCTGCATTCCAGGCTTATGTAACCAGTGAGGACACTGCCAGGACCGTTTTTAGAGTCAGACTTCCACTTCTCAGAAACCTTTGACCTGACTCAGCCACAGACACCGCCACACGTGTCCCTGCCGACCGTCAGGCCCTGTGCTGTCCTCCTTGCTCCTCCAAACTAAACGCTGTCGCGGTCTTGGCCCAGGTGTTCCCACTGCTCTGTTTAGAGCGGCGTACATTCCAGCTCCATAGTCTGCAGCCCGCCCTGGGCTCTGTTCTACAGCACGCACCGCCTGGTCTGCTCTCTGCCCGCCCCAGGGTGTGAGCAGGTGCTGCCTCATGTACCATGCGTGCTCAGTGCCCAGAAGGGGGCTTGGCACATGGCAGGTGGCCAGGGCACAGCTGGTGAATGAGCTGGGGAATCATTAAATAGCAGCACAAGGGAAGCACCGGGATTTGATAGAACCATGACAAGCAGGACCCATCTCCATGATATGGATGGTATTCTTGCTATAATAAAAATCTTTTTCATTAAGAGCAATAAATCTGCTCTCATTTTAACTGATTTAAGTGACAAGCAGTTAGATGGTTATTTATGTCTTCAGAAGATACTTAATAGGACAAAGAAAACCATGTAATCTATAGGCTAGAGAGAGTCAAAAACTAAGATTTGGATCCTGGCCAGTCCACGAAAGGGTGAAGGTGGCCTTCCAAAAAGCCCTCGCCTCTGCTGGAGGCTGCAGGTTTAGAGAGGTGCCCAGAGCAGCCCTCTCATGGTGCCTTTATTGGACCTTTCCTGGTTAACCAGAGTGTCCACAGCCCAAGAGCAAGGCCATCTTCTCTGTGCCTTGTGCAAGAGCCTGGTGTGCAGCAAGTGGACCGCATAAGGACCGCGCTCAGGCCCCAACCCCAACCCCCTGCTCTGCGTGCCAACTGTCCCGCAGAGTGCGGAGGTACATAGGTCGCTCTGAGGGGTCTCTTTGCTGCTCAGACAAATTGGGATCCCTTTCTGCTGCTTGGAGGTGTATAGTCTTTCTGGTCCACCTCCTCTACGCCATGCAACAGCAACGACTCTTGCTATCTGAGCAGACGCGAGAGTCGAGACCTCAGTGCTCAATGCTGACATGAGGCACCCACTCACAGCAAGTCCTGTGGCAGCTGCACGCAGAGAGCAGACACGCAGCAGGTCTGCAGTCTCTTCCTCATCAGCGCTCTGGGGCAGCGAGCCTGAGGAAGCAGGCTGCATCCCATGCCTGGATGCAGGAGTCCCCAGACCAGCTTTGTTTGAATGTTTGTGAGCAGTAAAACAATATTTACCAATCTGCCAGCAGCACAGGCTTAATTAGTATTTGCAAACAACTCGACATCCTTGAAGAAAGGTGTCACCCAAGCACAGCATCGACTGGTGGCCAGGCCTGAGCTAGAGTGCAGGTCTTCCTGGGATGGAGCCTGAGGCCACAGACCGAGGGAAGCCCATGCCCTCCCGAAGAACAGCTTCGCTGAGATGCAGTGGGGTGCCAATGCAGGGCTCTCATCTGAACAGCACAGAAAAGCAACCGTCGCTGCAGTCACTTTAGAGGAACACTCTTGTTGGGTGTGCTGGTGTACACCCGTAATCCTAGCAGTCAGAGGCTGAGACAGCATGACCGCTATGAGTTCCAGACCAGCCTGGCCTACAGAGTGAGCTCAAGGCCAGCCTGAAGTGCATAGTGAGACCCTGGCTCAAGAAGACAAAGGGGGGGGGCAGTGAGGAGGAGAAAAAGGAGCAGGAAGAGGGGCAGGAGGAGGAGGAGGAGAGGAAGAAGATGTTCATCGTGTCCAGAGAGAAATGGCTGACTCCCTCTTTCCCGTCTTGCCCAGCCCCACACAGCTGTGGCTTCCTTCCCCTCTCTCTGCTTAGGTGTAATGCTGGGTTGTTGATATAAATGGCTGCTTGTGACTAGTTCCCTCCACCTAGCTAATGTTCCCAGGGCCCACCCGTTCTGCAGCATGTGTTCGTGCCATGTGCCGTGCTGTGGCCGGTGTCCCTTTACATCACGCCAGCCGTATGGACATGCCACGCTGTGTTTACTCACTCACCTGCTGGGAACCACAGGAGAGGTCTGTGCTGCTTTGGTGTTGTACAGAGTGCTGCTATTGATACTTACAGACTTGTCTTTGTCTGAATACATTTTTTTAATTTGGGGGGGGGCACTGCTGGTGAATCACTGGGTCTTAGGGCACCTTTATGTTCAACTTTTTGAGGTGCTGGCAGCCTTGTCCACAGAGGCTGTGCCAAGTTACAAACACTGCTTTGATGTCTTTGTGATCGTACAAAGAAGTTGCCTGCACCTGCTTAAGCAGAGTGCGGTGGCTAGCGTTAGATCCCACGCGTGCTGTGCTGGTCCTACACCCGGGGCGCACTGAGAGGGTGACTGAGTTTGGGTGTGGTGATGCGCACCTGTAAGCCCAGCACTTGGGAGGCTGAGAACAGGAGGATCACTATGAGTCCAATTTACGTAGTGAGACCCTCTAGACCCTGTACTAAGTACATTTTTAAGAAAAGAAGTTGCTCATTTCTTATGTTTATAAGTAGTTTTGTTGAGATCCTCTAAGGATTCTTTCATTATTCAGAAAATTACACACATTGCAGTTCCTCCTGCTGCCACCATCCGCTTCCCGCCGTCCAGGCTGAAGCACGCTTGGCTCCGAGACCCAGCCTCCGCTCCCTGAGCCTGGTTGCACGCATCATGACTAGGGTCGCCTGGCTGATGTGCCTCCTCTCGGGCAGCCAAGACCAGGCCACAACCCTGTCCTCACCTACCTAGTGTCATGGTTCAAAGGTTACTCTGAAAACTCTTTTACCTGACCGGATCCCAGCCCAGTCAGGTATGCTCAAGACTCTAGCCTCAGGCTTACACTTTTATATGGACACTGGAAAATACATACATGATGATTTGTACCTTCATCACTTGGAAAGTTAATAATAAGGAGACGTCGGAACGCATCACTAAGCGTCAGCAAGGTGGTCATCACAGAGCGGGAGGGCAGCCTGCTCCCCTTCCCTAGGCCCAAAGCTTCCTGTTGGCCTTCACCAGGCCTTGTTTGTACTCTTGCACTTCCTACCTGCAGGCTGTGGGATCTTGGATTTTTTTTTCTTTAGGGAAGGATCTAGAGGGTGTTCAGGGTCTCATTACTAGACCAGACTCCTAGTGATCCACCTGTTTACAGCCTCCCAAGAACTGGGATTACAGGCAGGCAGCACCATACCCAATCTCAATTGCTGTCTCCGTGTACCCTGGGGGCAGGGCTGGCATAGCAGACCTGGGGATCGAACCCCCCCCCCACCCCTGTGCCTGCTTGCAGGTGCTTTGATCCCATGAACTATTTGGCTGGCCCTGGGATCTTCAATTTATAATTTTTCATAAAAGTGATTCCTGGGAAGGAGTTTTACTTCTTGTAAGACTATAACTTGTCCGTGGCTCACCAGGCTCTCTAGGAATATTACTCTAGGAGCCATGTGTGTGCTAATTACAAATACTTCCTTAGGGGCATGGTCAGTGAGTGGCTGAGGCCACGTGGTGAACCACAAGATACACATTTAAACCCTCATGTCCAATAGCTATGAACTTGGAATGCTACTAACACCTTTTTTTTTAAACAATAATATTTTTATTTTATTTTAGATTTTTTTTTTTTTTAAATGAGCAGAACATATTTATTGAGGGAAAGAAAGCTCCTGTCTGAGAGAGGGACAGGAGGGGGGTCCTGAGTCAGTGTCCCCCGCTACTAATGTCTTTGAGCATCAGCTTCTCTATGTATGATATTGGGACGAAGGTAACAACTTCCCTGGATTTATCTGGTGATTACCTGAAGCTGAAGGCATTAAAAATTGCATTATACTTAGTAGTTGTCTCCATAAGGATGCGTGCCAGCTGAGACACAGCCACATATACTTGTGCTTTTCAGCAGTGCTTCTCAGTTCGAGGCAAAGCAGAGGTTCGATTCAGAGGCCCTCCTGAGCAGCACAGCAGTCCCAGGCTCTGGTGACACTCCACCTCTCGGTGGCTATTTCCTTGCAATGTAGTGCCGCAGCTGTGCTGACGCCGCACCGGATGTCACTTTCTAGCTATCTGGACTTGTAGCGCTTGGAGCAGGGGTGGCAGGCACTCTAAGCACTAGGCAGTGCCCTCAGCTGTGGACAGTTGGAATTGTGGTGAGGGAAACGCAGAGAGGGCATCTGGGGTGTGCTTGGCCCTGCTCCGTGACAATGCTCACCCATGTCGGCCATGCCTTGGAACGGGCCCTGGCTGTCACTCCCAAGCGTGTCGGCTGCAGGCAGAAGTCTGTCTTACCCGGGCCTTGCCTTGTGTCAGCACTGCCCAGTAAGGAGGCCGGGGGCTGCTACTTCCTGCCAGCAGGCAGCGTCTCCCAACCACTGCTTGAACTGGATTTGCTCTTTCAATGGCATTTCTTTACTGAAAAAGTATTTTGGAATTCAGCTGTTCCATTAATCCATGCTGGAATTTATAGTGGTCTTTACCACAGTTGGTAGATGTTTGGAGAGTTCTAATATTTATTTAGAAGTCCTTGGAAAATAAAAAATACCATAAATTGAAATGTAATGTTCTCACTAGAAGTAACAAGGAAAAAAGGATGATAACATGTTTCTTTTGCTTTGAATTTACAATAAGCCTTTGACAGGAGGACTTGTATTATGTGACTCAGGTACTGAGCGCCAGACCCCATCCTTCCTATGGGCTGTGTCCCGGGGACAGAGGATGCCACCCTCTAGCAGGGGTGGGAGGCCACCTTGGTCCTGCTGAGGAAGAGAGCTAGAGGAGTTCAGGATGCCATTTCCTGCTGGAGAAAATGCCAGGCTTCTGTTTTCTGAGATGAATAACGTGCACGTAAGTGGAGCAAGTAGTTTTTGATGGATGATGAGACTCTGGAGACAGGCAAGCCAAGGCGCATTGAGGAGGCTCTGGATTGCTTCACAGAAAGCCACATTCTCTGAAGGAGCTGGGCTTGGCAGTAGCCTCGCCGCCGTCTCTGGGAAGCACCCAGAGTGCCACAGGGGCCCCGGAAAGGCTCAGCAGAGCCGCCACCGGCCTCCGGGCCTTCGGTCCTCTGCCTTCCATAGCTTTTCATTTGTAATGGTTTGCCATGCAGGTGTCCTTCTGTCCCCCTAGCATCCGAGCCTGGAAGAGGCAATAAACTCCAAAAGGTACAACAGATACTGTGGAAAGGAGGGAATCTGTTCAAAGGGAAGGAAAAACTGGGATGAGGAAAGGGACAAGAGAGAGACAGAAGGGAGAGAAGTCATGTGCGTGTACACACAGGACAGCTTGGATAAGTGCACTGCTGACTTCTGCTGATCTACTGAAAGGAGCAGTTAATACTTATTTTTTCCTTCTGTTTTTGTAATTTCTTATTTCTTTTATTTTTACCAGCTTATATCTATCTGGTAATCCAAAACACTAATTTGAAAATAACATTATGCAATGTAAGAAACATTGTCGAATTCTTATTATTTTGTTTGGTGAAATTCTGTATGAGTTTTCTGTAATTATTTTTAAAAATATTTTTATTCTCTTCAGAAAATAAAAAACGCATAATAAATGTCCTAAAAGCAGCTACTAATCCGCATCTTCGCCCAGACGCCGGCAGCAGCTCCCCATGCATTCTACCGTCTGACTTCGAAGGCATCGCAGTACGACCCCACCAGACACCTCTGAGGCGTCCCCATGGTGGGAGGCTCCATACCAGTGCTCTAGCCTCTAGGAGCCCGGCCAGCCTGACTTCTGGGGGTGTGGCCTGTGCCTGCCCAGCCACCGGCCCTCAAGGCTCTCCAGCTTCTCTGAGAATCATGCCGCAGTCATTCCGTGCCGCCTTACATGTGCCATCGCTGTGCAATCAGGCCACAGGGCCATCATGCCCACATGTGTTCCCTGAACCCTGTGTGCTTCTCGGTCTCCAAGCAGAAGTGCCCGGTCAGCAGGGGGAAATCCCCTTCCTAAAGCATCTCCTACTGGCAGCGAGCTGATAATTTCTCCCGTGTGTTCCCTAAGGCTCTTCTCAGCTGCTGTAGCCCTGGCAGCACCTGGCCTCCACTTTCCCTACAGAAAGGACTTGGGGTGAAGAAGGACCCAAACAAAGGGCTCAGGAGTGCTTGTGCGGATGAAGTCCCCATGCCGGGCCTGTTTTCCCTTTCAATGCACTTGGCAGGAGCCATGTACTTCGGTGAAAGCCCCTACGAGGAGCAGCCATGCCGTGCAAAGGTCCGGCTCTCTGAGGAGGGAACTTGGCAAACCCGAGTTGCCGTGGCAACTGAGCTCCCAGGGTCTACACTAAGACTTGGGTATTTTCGCTTGGGGTTTATGTTTTGGATCGTTTTCCCCTTTCCATCTAGCCTGCAAATGTATGAGAAAATATCCTCCAGGGGAATGTGGGGAACTTGCTGCGTAGGGACTAGGAGCCTCAGGGATTTCAAGGTCGCTGAGAATGACAAAGACAACGCGAGGGACGTGGAGCCAAGCGGTAGGATGGTAGGACCAAGTGCTGTAGCTGGCCTCGCTGGTCCCTCCGCAGCCTCCTCCCTTAGACAACCAACCCTTCACATGCCACGACTGCATTTCACTTTTACAAGACAAAGCATCAGAAATCTTCCGATTTGAGGGTCTGGAAGCATCGGTAGGAGACATGTAGTGTAGAGCGCAGCAGGCTTCCAGCTCAGCCCATGTTCGTAGCCTTGACGCACTGCCGCCTGTCATTCTGGATCCCGGTGGAGCCCAGCACGGGTATAATTCTTGGAGACTGAAGAGCGAAACTAACAAGAGGCCTCACAACCAAGGGAAGGTTGAGTTCACAACACAGCCTCGCTATTTTCCAGTCAGTAGCCCCTGCTCTGACTGGTAAGTCCAGGCTCCCTCTGAGAGATGAACAGGAAGCCAGGACTTTAGGCGAAGTCCCCTTACCCCTTCATATTGTGTCCTGAGTTTCTGTGCCACGTTTAAAGTTTCAGTAAAAATGCAGTGCCCTAACGTTGTCAATGCAGCCTGAATACAACTTATCTCTCCTGCTAGCTGCCAAATGTCTTAAGGATTCAGATTAGAAGATGCAGACCACAGGAGGGAAGTCTTATTAAATTCTGAACCTGACACAAACAAAAATTAGAGATAAGCAGATGAGAAACAGAACACCTTAGAGCTCGGCTAAGAGATCAGGCTGATGATGGCATCAGTAACTTGAAGGCACACAATGTGGGAAACTCACGCCACACGTGCAGGATGTGTACGTCCGTGCATAGTGCCCGTGCGTTACTTTGTACGACTACTGTCGGGGTGGGGTCTTAACCCTTGCTGTCATGTACTGGGCTGGTCTGAGATGTACGACTGCTGCCTAACTGTTCAGGTGAAGACTTCAAAAATTGTTTTCTTCCTGGCACACAGCTGCACAAGCTGACGTGAATCACTTCCAGAGGACATGATAACAATCTATCAATTTTAGGAGCTAAACCAGGCACGCAGACAGAGATCATTAGCTCAGGCACACCGGATAAACATGTCAGGCTAGGAGAGGCATTTCTTCCCTTGATCAAGAAACGGCAGTGTGACGGGGGAATGCTGTCCTAGGACAGGTGAACTACATTCCCGTAATTGCCTTTTCAGTATAAACACTCTTCACTTGAGCCAGTCTGCGTTTGGCTCAGGGTATATCTGATGATAGGGTCACAGATTTAGAAGTGAAATCCTAGCACCTCCCATCGGCCTTCAGGTCTCCCGCTGCTCTCCAGAGGACTTCACTTGGCCACCTGCCTCCCACCAACCTCTCCATTGGCAGGCTTGGTCCTGCACTTAATGAAACCACGGAAGTTCTACTTTGGGGAGCTTAATTGTGGGTCCACGTAACTGCTCACAGCCACTTGATATCTCTCTTGGTGGCATCCTTCCATCCACTGAGGAAGGGAGGGACTAATCTACTGTTTTCTGTGAAGAAATGAGGCAATTTCTAGTAACACGAGGTGGGAAAAACCTTCTGAATTTTAGGCCCAAAAGAAATAGAAATCGAGTAGAATGCAAATTACTAGATGCCTATAAATACCATTCTGGGTGATAAATTCCACTGATTTTAAGGTGAGGCATCAATTTCATATTAGGTCTTTATGAAGGTAAAAGAAAATTTAAACTTGTAAGATCCATTTGCATTTCAGAACCACTGAAATGGAGAGGCAGACAATGTGCACCTGAGAGCCAAGAAGAGGTGGCTTTGCTTATTTTTATTCATTTCCTTGCCTTGGGTCTGGCCATGCCAGTGAGGTCATGAATCTGACCACAGGGTGGAGCCCAGGAAAGCCTGCTGTTGCTCCCGAGCTCACTCAGTCCCGGGTGAACCGCACTTGTGCTTGAAAACAGGACATGTCTCAGTCTAAGGCCAGGTGGACAGAGACAGAGTGAGACTGAGCAGGAGCTGAAGGGCCAGGCGTCAGGAGCCCACCACGGAGGCCACTCCCCGGGGGTCAGGGCCAGGTCGGTCAGCACCGCTATCAGTGCACTCCGCCCGACCACGAGCTACAGCCCAAGGCCAGGGGAATGGGAGGCTCCTCTTCTGCATAAACATATCAGTCGGCTGTGGACTGACCTAACCTCCTTAGCCATAAAAATAAAACGAAGTGAAATACACTTGTCTGGGGGCACTCGACCGCAGGTGGTCCCCAGGCCTCCATCTCTGAGAGAAGGCAACTCGGGAAGTGAGCCCCCATCTCCAGTCCACTTTGGGATGATGTCCCAGCATCAGCCTAGTCTAACACTGAGTACCAGGCGGATTTCGAGGTTAGTGGAACC
Source organism: Myocastor coypus (assembly GCA_004027025.1). Classification (NCBI taxonomy): domain Eukaryota; kingdom Metazoa; phylum Chordata; class Mammalia; order Rodentia; family Myocastoridae; genus Myocastor; species Myocastor coypus. The sequence continues at coordinate 21,027 of PVJA010026513.1, forward strand.
GAGGAGGAAGGGGTCTGCAAGGCAAGAAGCCCCGGGAGAAAGCAACACTTCTGGGAGGGAGAGGGAAAGGCCCTGCTCTAGTCAAGGGTTTCCCAGAATCCACCCTAAAGGACGTGTCTGGCAGCTGGGGAAAAGACGAGGCTGACAAGAGAGGAAGCATTCTAGGTGACGAGAGAAGGGCACTGTAGTGCTGAAAGCACAGTGGTCCACAGCTTGCCCCCCGAGTACCCTAAGGCTGTGCTGAGGAATCAGGGCCTCACCCTGGGGGAGCACGCCAAGCTTCCCACCACGACATCTGAGCAGAAAGCCTGACGCAGGCCTTGGGGAGAGGGAACGCGCAAGGGAAGATTGCTAGGGCAGAAGGACTTGGAGAAATCCGGAGCTTTCCACAAAATTTCAATATGACATATATTCGAGACTCTCTAGGCTTAAGAGAGTTAGCCAGTGAGTGAATCGTACCTTCTAGAATAAAAACATCACTTTTCAGAAAAATGTTTCAGAAACCAGGCACTCTAATGGACCATCAACAATGCCTGCTAAACTGTAAGAAATTCCTAAACATGCACAGATATGGGAAAATATGGCTCCCATTCTAGAAGAAAAACCCACGAAAGGAAACATATCTTCAAGTGATCTAGGTATTGGATTTAACACCAATTTTAAGGCAGCTTTTATAAATATGGCCAAAGAATTTTTAAAAGTTCAGGGAAATGAGAAGAGAGGGAGGTTTCCATCAGATAAATAATAATTTTAGAAGGGAAAGTTCTAGAAGCAAACAGTGAAATATCAACTTTTTTTTCCGTCAACTGTTGCAATGAGAGGAGAGTCAATAAACTTGAGAACGTATCGGTAAAAATGATCTAATTTTAAGAAGAATTCAAAAGTGAAGACAAATGAACAAAGCCTCAGGGAACCTGTGAAACGATTTATTCTAATATACATAAAAGAAATGTACACAGGATAGGAGAACAGGGGTGGGGAAGCAAAACTCGAAGAGATGCAGGAGCTGAGTATTCGCCGAATTCGATGAAGAACAGCGCTCCAACAAGCACATTCACAGCTGTAGGAGGAAATGGCGCCAGACACATCAGAGGAGCCCTGCTAAATGCAGGGGAACCCGTGCGGGGCCGCAGGGCGGCGGACGCCGCAGGACAGACAGGGGGTGCTGCTGGACTTGTTTCTGACTCAGAAATGCGGGAAGCCGGGAAACACTGGAACGGCACCTGAAGGGTGCTGAAGGAAGCATCAGCTCTTAGCCTAGAACCCTAGGTCCAGGGTGGGCGTCCTCACCCAGCCAGAGTGAACCACAGGTACGCTTAGGTAACGTGAGGCTGAGAGAGCGCCCCGCACTAGACCTATCACACGAGGGAGGCCGGGAGCCTGTGCCACAGGACACTGTCTTCTGTGCAGAAGCAAGAGAAGCAATAGAAACGGTGCGTTAGGAAGCCTCGGCGCCGTGCTTTGTCTCATTACTTCCTTGAGAACTCCACCAGATTCCAGGTCATCCTCCTATCGCGGGAGGTGCTCCGGTGTCACAGAATTGAAGGAAGATACGCAAGATACACGGAGTGGTGTTAATAATCAGTGGGGGGAGGGGCCGGGGGAGGTAGCTCAGCGGCCTAAGCACCTGCCTGGCAGCGCAAGGATCCAGGTTCCATCCCCCCTGTACTGCATGCGATGTCAGCCCCAGAACTCTGGGCGCAGTGCCAGCCACTGAGGCTGGCCCTGGTGGCACACACGTATAATCGCAGCAGTGGGGAGGCCGAGACAGGAGGATCACTATGAGTCCAAGCTGCATGGTGGGACCCAGTATCAAATAAAAAAAAAAAAAATTAAAAAAACTCAGTGAGGGAAATATGATCTTTCCATGATCCTTAAATATACTCATCAGAATTGTAACTCTCTTACTATTATTTTCATGCATATATAAAAAACAAAATTCCAGAGCTGGGGAGATAGCTCCATGGCACAAGGGCCGGCCTGACAAGGGCAAGGTCATGAGTTTGAACCCTGGTCCTGCAAAAAAAGAAAAAAAAATGAAGATCAAATGAAATTAAAATTAGCATTTAGTTGAGTTACTGTAAATCGCAGCATTAGGTGCCTTGAGGGTCGTTTTATGACAAAAACAAATTATTAAGAGTGGTTTAAAATGTTCTTGTCCCTCTTTTACAACTTTCAAGATAGAGTGCGCGTTCTGACGCGGAGCGTTTCTGTTTCGGCTGCTACGGGTTCAGTGCCACGAGTGCCTAGGAGAGCTCTTCCGATGCGACTGTGGGAGTGCTTTTGGTGGCATCGCTTCCGAGAGGGCGTGGCTGTTTCCATCGCCACGATCAAGCAAACGCAAGAGTTCTTCGCGTGCTCCTCCCTCCCCGCTTAGCACAGCCAGGTGACGGGCCGCACTCCATGGGCACCGGCCCGAGACTCAGAGCGCGCCCCCAGCCTCGCTTCTTTTCCTTCCTTCCAGGTTCTTTTGTCCTTGGCCAAGTTCCTCATTTCAGACATCCGCGAGATCGTCACCAGGAAGGAAGGGGGTGGGACACCTGCAGGCTCTGTGACCTGCGCGTAAACTGAAGGGCAGAAGCACAGTGGCGGGTCGCATAGGCTCTAGGAGAAGCGACAGGAGTGGGCCTGACTGTGACAGGCACCTGTCACTTTCACTGTGATTTGTAAATCATGGGCAGTCGCAAGAGCTGTGTCCTGTGAAATCCCGGTTCCTGAACACTACCGGACCGGAAGGAGTCGGTCTCTACATCGGAGGCTGAGCCGGGCCTGGCTTGTCCTTTGGAGCCGGGAGCCCCTCTGGTCCCCCCTGGTGCTCTCTGGGCAAGGAAGCATGGTGGAATGTGGCTCCTCAAGAGTCTGAAGCCTGGGCCCGGCGGGATGGCTCAGTGGTCTAGAGCACCTGCTTGGGAAAGCTTGAGCGGCTTCAGGGACCGCGGTTCGATCCCCGGCACCACATGCTGCGCCAGCCCTGCCCTCGGGGCGGGCTGAGCCGGCCATAAAAACGAGTGAATAAACAAATAAAGGTTCTGAAACAAGAAAAAAAAAAAAAATAAATTAAAAAAAAGAAAAAGTCTGAAGCCTGGGAAGCCCTTAGAAGGGGATTTTCTTCTTTCACTTTCGTTTTTCAGCCATGTGGTGAATGGTTTTTCTCTGATTTTAACGTTTTATTTCTCGGAGCTCAGGAAATAAGCATTTCTACTGTTATCCCCAAACAAACCCAAAAAACAATTAAAAGTATTATTTCTAGTAAACACATTGAAGAAATAAATTAATATAAAACATTTGAGTAGCCTAAAACAAGGCAGTAAAAGAATAACAGGGAAAGATACAGAAGAACAAATAAGACAATGACACATGTAATCTGGGAAAAGGCCATGTACCTGCGAGCCCCGGGCTCCGGAGGCCGAGGCAGGAGGATTGCCACGCACTTAAGAGAGCTCAGGGACAGCCTGAGGTACACAGCGAGGCTGTCTGCATGGAATGTGGATGGGCAGTCTCAGCACCAAGAGACACGCCGCAGGTGCAGACTGACAAAAAACACGTGCCCCTGAGCCTAAGACTTCGCTAAAAATGGTAGGGACGTAGGGAGCAGGAAGAGAGCAAAGCGCGGCTGCTCCCAGGCTCCTTTGCGCTTCGCAGCAGGTCTCTGCGGGCCCCAGCGCGCGCGTAGACTTCCTAGTGCTGCACTGCCCAGGGCCTCCGTTCCAAGAAGGAAGCGAGTGGGATCAGAATGGTTTCCATTCAGCACTCCAGCGTTGCCTGCTAACTTCCTTGCAGACATAAACATTGTTTAGAAAAAAAAAAAAAAAAAAAAAAAGACAGGCTCGGAGCATGTATAGTATAAACAATTACGGACAAACGAGGTTTATCCCCTTAAAAGCATTCATAGGTGAGAATTCATGCGTCTGTAATAACCGTCAGGATGACCAATTATGATGTTTACATATCAGACGATTTGCACTTATTAGTTCCCCTGCAGGCATCCTCAATTGAACGAAATCTTTTGTTCCAAAGATTACCCTTTTCCAATCACAGGACAATAATGAATTTATCAAAATAACTGACCTTCTCCATGTGGCTCTATCCTGCGCTTCCTCACTCTTCCCCTTGCTCTCTAAGCTGTATGACCACTTGTAAGCCACTTAACCTTTTTACACCTCGCAGTCCTAATATACAAAATGGCAATAACAATACATAATTAATGGCATTGATGTGATTATTAAGTGTGGAGTGGCAGTGCACAAGAGATGCTCAATATGTTGTGGTGGACGCATTATCTGGGCTCAAACTGAGCTGTGACATTGACAGAAGTTTACAGAAGATGGTATTTCCCCCCAGTTGAGACGCCAATATGGAAAATTATAGAGATACACAGGAAGTCACTTCACTTCATGAGTCACCTAGTAAAGAGATAATTTCAAAAACTTACCTAGCCTATATGCCACCCAAATCCTGCACTTCTGTTGTGAACGTGGAGCATATGAAATGTGCGCGTGCACACACACACACACACACCCACACACACACGCTAAATTTCGTGTCTATGCTAAAATTAACTCATGCACTTGAAAGCCTGAGACGTGCCGCCCACTCCCAACCGGCCTTTGCGCTTTGACTGTCAGACCCCTACTCACCTGACTAAGCACTTGATCGCTGGCTACAGGTCCTTCTCTCACTCTCGGCGGGGCCTCTGGGCCTGTGCTGCTGGACTGGGCATCTACACTTGTTCTGTTAGACATTGGCCACCTTCCTTCTTTGCTTTTCCTTGTTGCCACTCTCCATGTGCTCCGCTGCCACATAGATTAAGCATCTCGCACAGAAGGGCCTTTGTGTGGATCAGATTATGCCTTCTCCGTGCTGCTTCTTGTCTCTAAGAATACGTATGTGTAGGCCACCATGCCTAAGTGACCCAGGTACAGTTCTCACATGCACACATTTCCGTCACATCCAGATGTCAACCTGGAGCTTATCCCTCCAGTTCAGGTTCCTCTAGGGAATGACAGCTTTGGCAAAGCGAAGCATAGCCCGTGAATGCTGCACCGAGGTGGCACCTGGAGCCTCTGCTGGCACACAAGCTGGCATGAGCACAGTCTGCCTAGGGGCTTTCATGCTATAGAACTTACGGCTAATCCAACCTGGGCAACGGTGTGCCTGTGCCGTGCCTGTGCTGTCCTTCGCTCAAGATGAGTTGTTTGTCATCATCGCTCAAGGAACCGTCACAAGTCTAAGCTTCACTAAAGAAGAAGTAACCCGTCCAGGGTAAGCCGAAGCCAGAGCAGGTCGAGCACAGGAGGGTTCACACTCAGTTTGTTTCAAACCAAGGTCAGACACTGAAGACATTGGAGTCAGGCCACCAGCCTATGTCGGAAGCTTCAACATCGGCTGAGCTCCCTATGAGAGCAAGGTCCTTGCCCTGCTCATTCTTGAGATTCTCCTCCTTCAGCTCAGCAGTTCTTTAGACCTCAGGAGGAGGAGAAAAACAAACAAACAAAAATCTTTTGAGCAATCAACTTTAAAAGTTTCGATAATTAAGCCATTAGGCCTAAAGCACTCAGAGAGCAATTTAGTTTAATTTACCCTGCCGAATAGTGGGGGGAGGCCTCTTCACCACGGCAGAGCAGAGTTACCACAGTGCGCCATCTCCAAGAGTAGGAGCTGCTCCACGAGACCCTGGGTCACCGTGGCATTCACCTCACACCCAGCCAGAGCAGCAGAAGCAAGTGTCCGGCTAACCAGGAGCTGTTCCTGTTTGCATATAATTCCTTCATTTTGCAACCCGTGACCTCCAAAGCCACCTTCGTCTTAGCTATTTTCTTAATGACCGAGACATGAGAGCTACCACCCATGATTTAAGGAAGGACATTTAGTTGGGTTTCTGGGTTTAGATATTTCAGTTCATGGTTGGTCCCAGAGGAAAGCTGCTCAGAGTGTCAGGCAAGAATAAGAGAGGAGGAGGAGCGGGAAGGGATATGCACCCTTCCAGGCCACTTTCCTGGTGACTGGTGACCTGCCTCTCTCCAGCAGGCCCCGGCACTGAACATCGAGACACCGCTATCACGCCATGATTCAGTCACCACTCCAAAGCACAGATCGAGTTCCTTGGGGGGACATTCTAGGGTCAAACCATAAACTTCCAGCCCTAGACCTCAGGAACTTCATGTGTGTTTCTATGTAAAATGCATTTAGTCCACCTCTAAGTCTTAGCAGTGCCAGCAGTGCTGAAAATTTCAAGTCAATAGACTCATTGGTGATGCTAGTGAACCCTTATCTGTGAGCCCCTGTAAAATGAAAAGTGAAGTTAAATACTGCAGACTCACGATGACATCGGGTAAATATTCGATTCTTAAAGGGAAAAATAAGAGAACAGAAAAAATCAGGACCAATGTAAGACCAAAAGCCTTCAGGTTAATCTTAAGTTGTATTGGTCAGTGTCCAGCACCAGATACCAGTTATGGAGATGAGATGTGAGTTTTGAAGGCCCACCCACCCCTATGGTATTGTTTGCTGCAAATCTCCTGGTGTCTTTGTTGGGGTAGCCTTGCTCACTGAATGTAGATTTCTTCAGATGTTCCATTTTTGTAGCTTCTCCAACTTCTTGAGGTCTCCTTTCTACCTCTGGCTTCACTTTCACACACTTCCCACTAGGGACCATACTGCCTAGCTTCCCAAGCATTCTTCTGAGATCTGGATGCAAGACTGCCAAGCCCCAACTCTTTAATTCTGCATGCTTATAAACTAGCACCATGTGGATGAGACCATGCTCTGCTGTCTACTGGAACAGAAGCTGGTCCCCCTTACAACATAGCTGCAGAGACCTCCAGGTATCTACATGTCTGCACATTGGGAAATGAATCTCCAGGTACCAATCTGTAAGGAGGATGCTGTAGAACTCTCTTTTCAAAGCAGCATCTTTTACTTCCAGATTGTTGAACCTGTGAAGGATGGAGACTTGCTGATTGTTTAGATATCACCAAGGAATCCTGACACCAAGTTCTGGCCTTCTTGTCCCCATTTCTCAGTAAAAGTCATATTAAAAGCAGAAAATAACACCCATGACAGAGCTTCGACATTAGGCTGCCTTTTGCCAGAATAATTAGTTCACCACCCTGAACCTTGGTCTCTGCAAAGTCACAGGACATTAACTGAATGTCCAAGTTTCTGCCAGAGCGTAACACACATGGTCTCTAGTCCAACTACCGATGGCGCCCTTTTCCCCAGCTGAAGCCTCCCAAGCCTGACCTTTACTATCTGTATTTCTATCAGCACTCTGATTTTCTGAGCATGAACCAGAACCTCCCACCAAACTTCAGTTATTGTATCCTAGGGTCTCTCCAGCCAGCGGCCTCCAACTTGGCCTGTGAAGCACTTCCAACAATGTTTAAGCCACACGATGAGGCAGTTGCAGCCATGATCCATTCTTGGCACCTGCTTGGTTACTTCTCTTTTGCTGAGACAAAATACCAGGTGCCAAAAATTAAAGAACGGAAGGTTTCAATCACCTTCCAAAAGTCTCAGCAATGGACTCATGGGGCTCCTGGGGGACACTATCCAACCAAACCCTAATATCCTCCTCATCTCCATTGAGCTGAATGAGGAATAACTATTGAAGAGTGAGTGCGGATTCTGCTTTAGTAAAGCTGGCCGAAAGTGGCAGAAATACTTCCATTCTTTTGGCCACAACTCTGCTTTTTAGTGGCCCCAGCTGCAAGGAGACCATAAAATACAGTCTTCCTTGGGAAGAGATACGGGCCAGCAGACTCTGTCACCCCCATTCATGTTTTTCTTTACTCCTCGGATGGATAAGGAGAAAATTACTATCTTGAGGTTATTAAAGCTGAGTGTAATTCACCACTTCCAGCTTATTTTTCACCTGCAATAGTATGTCACATCTGGGAACAACCCCTGAGGGACGGCTCACTTCCCCTCTGAGCAAGCTGGGGGGCCGGCAGGAGAAGATGCCCCTGGTTCAGTCGGTGTGCTCCTTCAGTCCAGAATCACCCTGTGGCTAACGTGCTGCCTGGAGGGCGAGACAAGCAGCCCTCTCCTTGGCAGAGGCAGCGTCTTCCAGTGCGCTGGGCTCTTGGGTCTTCTCACGCAGCCATAGAAACGGTATGCAGGAATGTTTTCTCACTTTAGACTGGGGGTTAAGACCTCCTAAGATACATTCTCAACTCTCCAGCAGAAAAGCTTTGTGATACTATTACTCTATAACATAGGTACTGGGATTATTATCACTGGCTTTCTGAGTATCAAACATCTTTGACTTAGCTTGGAAATGATATTTTCTGACCATCATTGATATTCTGATAACTTTCCATACAATATGATATAAGCAGTTACACAATTTTGACACAGATATTTGGAAATTCAAGGAAATACAAAATTGTAGCCTGTCAAGAACATGGTTTTTGGCCCAGTCTCTTATTTTCAAGTACTACTCTTGAGAGAATGACAGTAACTGAGTTTACACCAGGAGCAGTACATATCAAAAAGACAAGAGTGACATGTATTCCAAACATAATTTTAGCGTTACATTGTGCTATAATCAATATGCTGAACCTTTTGAAGGTTCTTGAGACCAATATCTGATTCATCCTGTG
>PVJA010026514.1:0-14771 GCA_004027025.1 Myocastor coypus
AAAGACACACAAAAAAAAAAAAAAAAAAAAAAAAAAAAAAAAAAAAAAAAAAAAAAAAAAAAAAAAGAAAAGAAAAGAAAAGAAAGAAAGAGAAGAAAAGAAAAGAGAAGAAAAGAGAGAGCAAGTTTCCTTCTTGGTGTGTCTTTTTTTTCTTAGTAAAACAGGAAATGAAGCCATCACCTGAGAGACAGTACTGGCAGTGTTGGAGATTTGCACAAAAGAGCGTGCATGAGAGATACTTGTTTCAGAGGGCAGAAGAAGAAACTGACAAAGACACTATGCTGGAACTCCTAGTTAATGTTGGGGATATAGTTAAGGACATGGTCCTGCTCATGATTTTAAGGTGAGATTGTCAGGAGGCTTGCAGGGCATCCGGAGCATTTAGTGTTGTTTTCGAGTGTGGGCATGGAGGAAGCAGAAAGCTGAATTTAATGAGGATTGCTGTTTGCTGGCCACATACATGATGGCAAGGGTGAGTAGATAACAGCTGATAAGAGCTGAGAGGAGGTCATGTCGTTGGCCCAGGATATGAATACACTGAGGGGGACAAAGAGGTATCGGAGTGGTGATCAAGGAAGAACTGCACTGGAAAGACTGAAAGATGTCATTAGAGAGAGGAATGCTCAAAACTGAAGTTGTGGAAAGGCTGGGCTTATTGATACTGAAAAGGGAGGTTTTTCAAACATGGGGAAGGGGGGGCTGAGGTAGGAGCGGGGATAACTTTAGTACAGGCAGAGAGGATGAGGCCTGGAGAGACCCATGTGGCTACTTCACCTCCCCAAGCTGCGACAGAAACAGGTGTGGATCCTGGGTGCGCAAGGCGAATGCCGCCCTTCCGCCACGGACCGTGGTGGACGGGAAGGCTGCGATGCAGCGGGTCCAGTGGCGCGCCTGGGCTTTCAGGGTGGTGTCAGGACGGCAGCCTGCAGGTGGCAGTGAGAAAGGAGGAGACCCTCTTTTTCAGGACAAAGGGCATTAGCAAGGCAGAACAAAGCAAGACAGAAAATAACGACAGCAACAAGAACAAATAAAAACAAAAGTCAACACAACCGCACTTGGGAGAGCGGGTAGGGGAAACTGCTCTTAAGATGCGCCAGGGCTTGAGATTCCCTCTGCAGTGAGAGGAAAGATTCAAACAGGTTCAACAGAGAGGTGTTTTTGTTCCTCATAGACCATGACTTCTAGAAGACCCCCAAGATCTTTCAAAAAAGGTTTCGAGAGTGGCCGGGGGCCGGGGGCGGGTTGGTATTGAGCTAGAGAAAACACAAGCGACTTGGAAAGTGACTGGGGTCCAAGAGAGCGCAGCTGGTTCGGAGGTCTCCCAAGAGGGGCCTGAACTTTACGTAGCCTTCTTGGGCTGGTTCCCTTCATGGGTAGAGGCCTAGGGGAAGCGTCTAGCACACGTGAGAGGGGGGTCCGACAGGAACGGGGGATTCTGAAGGGCTGCCTTGCCTTCCGCTGTGAGAACACCGAGCCCGGGGGAGGGGCCAGTCTTGCCACTGGGCAGCAGTGTCTTCCTACCACAATTTTGGAGAAATGAGATGATTTAGGTAAAGAAGGCTCTGGGCAAGCAGACGTCCTGATTTTTATTTGTTGAATTCGGAAGAGCACACTGGCACAAGATCTTCCACTGAAAGAAAATGTGTTTAAACCCTGCACAGTTGAAAAGGCTTTCATATTCGAAGAATATTCTTGTCCTAGATGTTTTTAGTGACTTATATTTATCCAGCCATAATTCTTCTTAAGGACCATTTTGTTCACTCTTTTGAAACTGAAGATTAGTCTTTCAACGAGAAATCTGCATTTTATTGTAAAGATGGAACACAATGCATTCGGCTCACTTATTCTGCAGAGGAGCAAGCTTATTTGGGGAATATATCTTTAGCATATCGTGAAAACAGTGGTTGCAACAAATGTATTTTTGGCAGGACAGACTGAGGCACGCACACGTGTGGCTCAAGGAGCGTGAATGATGTGTCCTCCCTTTCCCACACTTCAAATAATGAAAAATTTGGATGTAACATCAGTTACCTTTGATTTCAAACTGAGTGGCTGTGATCAAAGAACCAGTGAGGGGAGAGCAAAGTAATTTTGAAATGAGAGATCACTGTAGTTAGTGTCAGCAGCAGCTTTCTGTGCTATGAAGATTAGAAAAGCGCTTTCCTACCTTCTTTGGGAAAATATAAAATCTGAAAAGTGTGAAGTCTAGTGGTCATTTCTGCCTCTGACTCCAGATAGGTGTCTTGGATGAGTTGTGCAGGCATAAGATCTTCCACTTCATATTTTTTTTAGCCCACAGCATAATTAACAGCACCCACCGTCAATTAACACCATCAAACACTGTACCCCAGCCATTTACCCACTTACTGATTTTGAATCTGTTCTCTCCTGTTACCACTACTCCAACTCAGACCCTCAAGCTCTTCCAGCTGTGTAAGGTCTGCAACTGAGAAGGTCAGTACAACGGCTGCAGTGTGCATCAGTTAAGTGAAGGCTTTTTGCAAAGAGTCAAGTTTAAGTTAATTATTAAAGACTAATTGAAGTTTTGAAAGGGAGACAGAATGCATGATTGAAGGAATAAGGCTGAGCCAGTGTCTGGCCCATTTGAAAGACAATGTGCTGAGCAGTTCCACAGAATCCCCTACAGAGGGAGATGCAAGGATCCTGATTGGCCAGTGAAGAAAACTGAGCTGCATTTGGAGAACTGAGAAACACTCTTCCCATTTTAAGTGAAAGGGAGCTCCTCTTCCATTTCCTAGATCATTCTCAAGAAGAAAGTGAGGGAGGGGCTACATAAATAATGATGGCTCCATAAAATCTCTGTGGAGAGAATCTCTGCTTTGTGTGCTGCTGGGATGGGGCAAGAGCAACGAGTCTATGATGAGACCTGCCAGCTCATGGCTCTTGCAAAGACATTGAGAAGTCAAGACAGCTAGAGGCCTCCATGTGTCCTCTACAGGACTTTAGAATATTTCTTTGTTACAATAAACATTTTATTACAATTATAGTTGCTGGAGGACTCAATTTTGCTTCAATAAAATCTCATATGCTGGGGAGATAGCTCAGTGGTCTAAGCACCTGCCTGGCAAGCTCAAGAACCTGGGTTTGATCTCCAGGACTGCATGATGTGCCAACCTCAGAACCCTGGGCACACTGTGCCAGCTGCTGAGACTAGCCATGGTAGAGCACATCTATAATCCTGGCACAGGGGAGGCTGAGATAGGAAGATCCCTATAAGACCCTGAAACAAATAAATAAATTTTTTTTTGTCTTTTTGAGACAGGGTCTCGCTATGCAGTTGAGGCTGGCCTTGAGCTCACTTTTGTAGCCCAGGCTGGTCTTGAACTTGCACCAATCCTCCTGCCTCAGCCTCCCGAGTGCTGGGATTACAGGCATGAGCCACCACGCCCAGCTATAAATAATTTTTTAAATAAAAAAATCTCATAATTTAGAAAAACCTAGTCTAATAGAAAACTAAGTGGAAATTTAGACTTTCATGAAAGTTCACACTTTGCAAAAAAAAAAAAAAAAAAAAAGAAAAAAGAAGACAACATAATGATCTCTACAAAAACCCTTTGTTCTATTAGAAGAGGTTGATTTACAAGGCAAACATGGCCCATGACACATCAAAAATGTAGGCCTTTAAGAATCTATTGGATCACCAGTAACCCACTGCAATTATGAAACATTGGACTATATATACAACTACTTCCTCCTAGTTCAAAGAGAAGAAAACCTTTTCTTCTCTTCTTTTTTTTTTCTTTTTCTTCCTTTCTTTTTTTCCTTCAGAACCAATATTGGCTAGAAGATTTGTCACGTTTGCACCCTGTGCTCTGTATAACATTTGTGAGGACAATATGCAGTTTCTCAACTATTGCGAATGTGCTACTAACATGTTTTGAAACTCTCATATTGTTATCTCTTATTAAAAGTAACAAAAATTAAAATGAAAAAGAATCTATTGGATGCCCCCTTTACTGCTTCTCATACAGTGCCAAGTCCATGCCTGACAGAAAGGCTTTGCTGTAAGAACACTTCTGAACAAATGAGAACGGAGTATGCTGGGCTTGGGAAGTAGTGATTATAATATAGACAGGACTGAAAATTCCTGCTTTTTGTTTTTAGACAGAGTTTTACGATATAGTTCATAGTAAATCTTGAACTGACCCTGTAGCTCTCAAACTCAGTGATTCTCCTACGTTAGCCTTCAGAGTGCTAGGTTTGTGTATTCACCCCATGCATTAATAATTGTCATATACCAAGGTTATATAGCAAACAAAGTAGAAATACTTACCAAGTCTTCCAAACTTCTTAGATTCTTCATCATTTAAAAAATTCTTCTGAACAGTTGATTCTGTCAAAGCTATTACAAACTTGTTGATACCATCATATTCAGAAACAAAGCAAATATTAATAATTTTGTGTTTTGATTTCATGGGGGAATAGGGATTCTGTTTTCCAAAAAAAACTTGATTTGATCTCCAAGAATGTAGCATGACAGCAGCATGATGTGCAAATTCTTATTAGGCTTTCTTGGAACTTAGCTGTGTTGGCATCGCACAGCCTTCAGTGGAGTAAGGAGTGTGTTCCTTACCCTGAGACCAACTGTTGGACAGTGGGTCATGAGTACCCCAGAGAGCAGTGCTAGGTATCGGCAGCTACAAGATCTGGGAGTTGGCAAGTGTCATTCTAAGGTTGCAATTCACATATAGAGAGTCAGACTTTTGAGTGATGCATCAAGTCCTGGAACGCTCAAGCTGGAAACAGCATGGTGCTTGCGAGGATGGCCTGATGAGGACAACATAGAGCAAAATCAGAGGGTTGCACAGAAAGGGTTTGTCTGAAAGTGGAGTGAAGAGAGAATCCTCGTTAGCAGGCTCAACTTGAACCTGCTAAAATCTGACTGAAAGAAAAAAGACAGAAGGGTTGGGAAGCAGGTATTTTTTCCTTCAGTGTTTGGGAGTGAAAACTACTTGTGCCCTGCAGCATATTATAGAATGGAATTGTGTTTTTTCCTAAAATCAAATTTGTAGTTACAAAAAATAGTTGAAAATACATTGTCAGAAGAGGCACATTGGGGGTCTTCTCCTGGGAAAGTGGGCCTGCCTGTGTGAGGGGTGTAGCTTGGGACCACAGGCTGAAGGTGCAAAACGAGACTAAACCTTTCTCTGATGGTTTCTTTCTATCTCCTCCAGTGAATTCTGACTTTCGATCAGAAAGAGAGGATGGATTTTCTTGCCTTGCAGCTTCCGGGGAGACATGCTGTGGGAGTCTCATTGCTTCGAAATAATTCGTGGATGTTTTGTGAAACCTTTTGACCTGGCTAGGAGCCTGGGGCTTTTGAGCATTCGAGAATAATAGGCAGCATTGAAAAGGAATGGATGGGATGTTTTATTAACTAGAGCTATTTTTATTAACTGGAGTCAGGGGAATATGAGAAAGGATCAAAATTTAGGAATTCTTTGAAAGAAAAACCTTTATTTTACATTGGTTTTACTTTTACATTTGCTTCAATATTTTACTCCATGGTATAACACACTGCATATCTCCCCTGCCAAACAAAAGGGCCTAGGTGAGGCTTTGAAATTTGTATTTATTGTTAAAAGTGAGGGAGACAAGAGTGAAGAGAGGGAGAGGAAGACACAGAGGTGAAAAGGTGGTAGGAATTCCTTGGAGAGCTGTTTCTTTCTTTCTAAATCTATGTTATGCAGTTTGTTTCACCAAATCTCTTGGTTTGGAGCCTAATACCACACACTAGGCTTTATCTAGGTTTCAATGAAAGAAACATACTTTGAGTGCTGAGTATGCATAAAGCATCAGTTCAAGCTGTGTCAGGACATAGAAATATAGTGTTGAGTTGGTTCAGGGTCTCCAGGTTTGGCTTGATTAACTGGCAGTTGTTTATTACCCTCTCCAAACTGCATCTTTCAATCCCAAGACTCCATGGTTTAACCTTTGTCCTTAGGAGATGAAACTGTTAGGAATTTTTGGTTATAAGCCATAGAAACTGATATTGATGAATTTTAATAAATTAGTCAAAGGTGATAGTTGTTCATAAGATGGAAGACCAAGATTTGGAAGAGACAGGAGATGTCTGGCCTAGCAGGTTCTGATTGAAGGGACTGACTCTCTTGTCAAAGCCAAGAACTGCCCCAGTAATAAATGAACTCTCATTATTTTGCAGTTAGTCTCCTGTTCAGACTCTAGGAAGGATACATCTAACTGGCCAATTGGGTCATTCGTCTGTCCCTCGCCTGAGATGGTGGGCAATCTTGTTAAAGTCACCTAACATACTGCTGTGGTTGGGATATGAGTTGTGCCCCAGGAATGCATTGTAGGGAGCTGGATCTTTAGGGCCATGGTGCCAGGGAGTGACATAGGACACTTAAGAGGGGAGCCCAGTGGAAGTTGTGCTGCTCAGCTTTTGTAGCTGTCACAAAATACTTCAGATAAATCAACTCAAAGAGGAGAAAAGGCTTATTTTGGCTCATGACTCCAACAATCTCACCCTGTGGCTGCTTGTCTCATATTCTTAGGCCTGCTGCTTGCCTTTTATTTATGGCAAGAGAGCATAGAGAGCATAGAGGAGAGCAGGAGAGCATAGAGCTGCTCACCTCATGGTAGTGAGGAAGCAAAAAGAGAGACAAAAGAAACCAGCATCCCATCTGCTTCAGGGTTGCATCTGCAGTGAGCCAGATTCCTTCCATCAGGCTCCATCTCCCCCAAATTCAGCCACTTCCAGGTAGTGCAATAGGCTTGCGGCCAGACCTTTAGCAAATAGGCCATTAGAGGAGAGTCAAGAACCAGTGCATGAGGTCTACTGCAGGTGCTCCTTGGGAGATATTTTTTTTTAAATGTATTTAGTATAGGGTCTACAGGGTCTCACTACATAGATTGGACTTACAGTGACCTTTTCGGTTTCTTCAGCCTCTTAAGCACTGGGATGACACATGTGCACCACCATGCCAGGTCTCAATAACCATCTCAACATGCCCCAGTGGCAGCGGCTAGCACAGCAGACTGGGGAGCGAACCCCCAGCCCCTGAATCTGCCTAAGCAGGTACTTTAGCCTGCTGAACTATCTGCTGGACCAAGCTAATTTTTTTTTTTCCCTTTCTTTTTTGTGGTACTGGAGATTGAACTTAAAACTCTATGCTTGCCAGGCAGGTGCTTATTCTACTGAACTCTCTCCCTGGTCCTTCCTCATGAGGTATTAAAGTGCTTTGCTTTTTTATTCACACACACAATATAAATCTGTTAATTCTGTAAGTAATTTTATAATGATGATGGATGTCTATCCTATCCTTAAATCATTTAAAAGGCAACTTTTATATGGAAAAAAATTCAAGCACTTTTCATGGAACCTTGAGGCAGCTATAGTAAGAGGTTGTCATCTAAGAAGCAAAGCTGGTCCCCATCCCACTCTCCGTTGCTTCTGCTGTGTGAACTCTTGAGACCACTGCTGTTGTTTGCCACCAAATGATGAGCCAGGAGGTCTTCACCGGGGCTCAGCCCTGTGGGTGTCATGAGCTCCTAAACTGGGAGTTGAGTAAATTTTTCTCTTCATCAGACACTTGTTTTCAATATTTTGTTATAACAGTGAGAAGCTGGCTAATACTCACAAGAAGTAGCTTGTTGGGTTATTTTAATAAATTAAATGAAATAAACACAAGGCAGCTAAAAAGGCAATGACTATATTTTACAGTACAATAAAAGATATTCTTTCCCCTGGTTTTGATCCCTGTCACAGAGCGTAAGGGTCACTGAAAAAATGACTGGGGAGATATCTCTGCAGTCTAATCACCTGCCTGGCAGGAGAGAGGACCTGGGTTCGATCCCCAGTTCCATATGCCGTGCCAGCCCCAAAGAAAGAAAAAGAGAGGAAGAAAGGAAGGAAGAAAGAAAGATTAAAGACATTGAAAAAAGACCATGCTGAAACAAAGATTGGGAAGAAAGCTGAACTCACCTTTTCTACTTCCTTCACCTTGAATGAGGGACCCATAAGCCCAGGGGGAAGAAAAGTGTTTGAGAACTTTGGCAAAAGGGACCCCAGGGGGAAAACCACATGGCCTCTGACTCTGGAAAGCACTCACCACTGGAGGGATCCTGTAAGAGTGGGTTCTACATAAGGAAGACCACAAGCCAGGTGTGTGTGTGGAAGGGAGCAGGGGTGGTGACCCCAGAACAAAGGAATTTGTGTTAGTCCATTAAGACCGAAGCTTTGGAACTCTCCATGGTGCTGACCAACAGCTAAGCCTTAGTACGTTCTAAGCCTCCATTAGGGAGCACATGGGACCTTGCTGCTCAGGAGCTCCACAGGTTGTGCTTCTGGGACAGCCACTCACATAACCCATACTGAAGCATGGTCCAGGAGGTGAGAGCACCCTGTGTTACCAGGGGTGAACACATACATGTCTCACTTGGGTGAACGTACCAAAGGCAATGGCAAAAAGCAAAAACAAAGTCAATGGACCTGATTACCAGAGAGAGAGAGAGAGAGAGAGAGAGAGAGAGAGAGAGAGAGAGAGAGAGAGAGAGAGAGGGAGAGGAACCGGAAAGGAAAGTGTAGATATTTCTCCGCATTAAAAAAATCACCAATAAATAAAAAAATAAAATTAAGGGCTGGGGAGATAGCTCAGTGGAATAAGTGTTTGCCTGGCAAGCGCAAGGTCCTGAGTTCAATCCCTGGTACCACCACAACAACAATAAAAACAACAAAATCATCAATATTGTGATTCCAGGATTAAAAATCTAGTTTTCCAGAAACAGAGCAAATGAACTGACTCTGGACTCCTTAGGGACTGAATTCCTTGCATGTAGTCCCATGTGTTTTGTGTGGCTCACTGATGTGTATCATGGCAAGTCTAGAATGTGATCTACTTGGTTGGACTCCTCAGATGAATAACTGAAGATGTGTGTCATGTGCATTCGTAATGGATAAGCCCTTTAAAGTGCTGAAGATTTCCAGCCCTAGGAAACAGGAAATAAAAATGGATAATTAGGCTTGCAGCTAGGTTTCCATGCTTTGTCACAAGGAAAAGCCCTGAGTACCAAATAAGTAAGGATACATATATATGTGGAATATAGAGGTTAGGTGATAAACCATGGCAGGCCGGGATTTGCTGTCCCTAAAATGGGGATATCACAAGCAATTCGAACACAACAGAAAGCCAGATGTGGTGGTGCACACCTGTAATCCCACACTTGGGTGGCTGAAGCAGGAGGATCAGTGCGAGTTCAAGGCCATACTGGGCTACAAAAGTGAGCTAAAGGCCAGTCTGAACTGCATGGTGAGACCCTGTCTCAAAAAGAAACACACACACACACACACACACAAATGGAACAGAAGAGAATGGAATAGAGATACACTGCTACATGTGGTTATATCATGTGCGGAAAGGACAAGTATTATTGTATACAGCTTTTGTCCCAGGAACGTGTGTGGGAAGTGTAGAAAGGTGTGTGTACTGCAATGTAATAAGTAGCTCAGCCAGAGCAGCTGGTTAATTACGACAGACAGGGTCTGAGTAGAGATAGCCTGAGTGGGCCACTTGTGAGTCAGCGCACCAAAGCCACAGTGCTGATAATAGTATTTTGATCATGTTTCATAGTGAGAAAAGCACGTGACACACAGTGCACGTGTCCCTCTGCACTTCCTGTCTGTATTCCCAGAAAAACAAGTTTTAGAAAACTAATACTTACTCTTCTTACAAGTGATATACTCACATGCAGCGAGAGCATATTATGATCCTGTCCTACGCTATTCTAATTAGTCTATCCATGCCCCTGAAATAGTGCTGACTGTGGTGGATTTAGACCATATTAATGGGCCAGAAAAGATGCTATGATCCATTTCGTATAGAAGATGGATAGACTCTGGGATCTCTTATTCTGGATTAAAATCTCAAGTCTTCTGTTTACTAGAGCCCACAAATAACTTGTCCGTAAGTCAGCCTGGTCTGGCAGAACAGAGCAGCACAGCCTGGGGGACTTAGGCAGCCAAATTGTTTTTCTCCAAGTTCTGGAGGCTGAAAGTCTGAAGTGGGATGTGGCCAGGATCAGGTTCAAGGGAACGTTCCCTTGCTGAGGAGAGGATGGTGCCCTCATCGCTGCGTCCTCGTGAGGCCTTCTGCCAGTCCATGCTAGTGGAGTGCTCTCTCACCCTCCTCTCTGTCTCTGTCTCTCTCTCCTTATAATGCCACAATCATACCATACCTATATGACTCACTCAAATTTAATTGCCTTCTAAAAGTTTTATCTCTAAATCATGTAGCACTGAGTGTTAGGTTTTTAATGTAAGAATCTTGAGAGAACTCCACGCGGTCTATAGTACATGAGAAAATTATTTGGCTTCTCAGCATGCCAGTTTAATCTGTAAAGTAAAAGTATGATAATAAATAATATAGTACATACGTTATTTGTGCATTAACAATATTTAGCGTTCTTCTAGTATATGCCAAATCCCTGATAAGAGAACAACAACAAGAACAACAACAACAAAATCCAGAGAGAAATCCCCACCCTCTGGGAGTCTTATGAATAATAAATGAGATAATGATTGTAAAGTACTTAGCAAAATGCAACACTCAATGAGCATTAGCTGTCATCGTTAATTGGTAAGGCTTACACCTGGTTAAAACTGGATCTATCCCCTGTATGTAGAGAAGATATTATCTCCTGTCATGTTGTAGGCAAGATGCTGCTGTTAATGAGGCTTCAATTAGTCTATTGACATAGCTTAAATTTGCTTTTCTGTCTATTCTGCATCCCATCCAAAGAGTCAGAGCTAACTCTGCAGGAACTTGGGGGCTTATCAAGATAAATGGTGTGACTTTCCATAACTGAGATGAATAGGAATGATAGAGACTCATAACTGGGATGGATGGAAAGACATAAACACAGCTCTAATGCATCAGATCAGCACTGTAATGAAGTTACAAACAAGGAGCTGTGGGAGTAACGAAAAATGGTCTAAGTCCTGTTTGAGGGATGGAAAGCCTTCTCAGAAAGTGTGAGATGTGCTTCCTCACTTTATTTCCAGACAGAACTCCAGGGGTATGGCAAGAAGAGCACTGAGACATATTTACATGCCCAAAGCAGGACCAGAAGCCAGGGAGGCTGGAAAGAGGACAGTGAAGAAGACAGTGAGGAGGAGGACACTGGAGGAATGGGCTGGGTGTGCAAAGGGCAGCCTCCCGAGTCATCTTTCTGCCTGGGGTGTTTGGAAGGACACACAATCTGGGTTGTAAGTAGTGTCTAGGGTTGGGAGGAAGGGTCAGATGGACAGGCATTCTGGCTAGGAGAGCAGCATGCTTGAGGTGAGTCATATTGAGGGCCTGGTGGCTGGAAGTAGGACAGAAGTAGGCTCATGTGGGAAGCATTTAAGAAACTGAATTTGTAGAGACAAAGGGGAGGATGAGGAGGAATCGGTATAACTTTGAAGTCTTTTACTCTGGCAGTGAAAGAGTCATTAGCTGAACAAAAGAAGCAGACAGAAGAGTGAACTTGAGTTTTCTGCAGTTTTTAAATGCAAGCAATAGTTCTGTGACAAAGAAAGAAATGACTACAGACTGATTAAAGATATAATACGAGGTCCTAAATAAGCTACCCAATTGTCGCCAAAACTCATATTGGAGAAAGTTGAGTTTGAAAACTGATCTGAATGTCTGGCTGTAATTGAATTGCCAACTAACGGGGAGAATGCAACCTGACGTGTTGCTTGTTTCTGATAATGTACACACTGCTTCTTTATTTAGAACCTCTTTACCAGGATCAATTAAACCCCAGTTAAATTTGACATCTCTTAACCTTGCATTGGATCAAATTCGTTGCTACAGCAGAACCCATATGGCAGAGAGACAGTTGTGGGCATCAGTTCATTGCGTATGTAGAGTCACTGGCTTGGTGCCAACCAGTAATCACTGTTGTTTGTTAATAGACATGTTTGCTTTGCAGTCATTTCTATACACAAGGCTCTGGATTAATTAGATCAAAATCTGTCATCCATCTAAGAAACCACAAGAACTCATCACCTGCACTTCCAAGGGAAAGGCAACAGCCGATTTGGGCAAATTTTTAAAAATGTGTTTGCTTGTTTCCATAAGAACTTAGTAGACTATCTAAAAAGCTAGCCTATAAATAAAATTTCATAATTAATGATGAACATGGAGGTGGTGGAGAACGAATAGACGAGCCCTAAAAGAATAAAGGTGAGATCTTTCTCATGATACGAATCAGTTGATTTTTTTCAAGGCACATTTAGAAAAATATTTGTTTCCCTGAAAGCTGACAGGTAGATTTTGTGGGGTTGTGAAGATTGACAAGGTGAATGAACCTGGCCAGCAGGCCAAAGGTTTGCTTAGCCTGAAGAAATAGCCACCAGGTTTCGCTGCATACAGGCATGCGTGGGCAGAGCCTGACCTGCCAGGCACCTCTGCAGCAGGCGCTGCTGGAGCACTGCCTCAGGTCTACAGCCCTTCCACCTCCACACCCTCTGCTACATCACTAATCAACCCCCTTGGATATGCTTTATGCTAATCCTTCTCTGGAGGCGATATTGCCAGGCTGAGTTTCTCTCCCTGTTATAGAGGTATTGTTTATTGTTTTTATATTGAAAGACACAGCGATTTTAAACAGAGTCCCTGAGTTTCCACCACATGTGTATGTGTGTGTGTGTGCATGTGCATGTGTATACCTTAACCTAGTTTATGATGCATATGTAAATGTAAAATGGATACAAAATGCAGAAAACTTAAACCTACATCTGTGTGTTGATCCCCAGTGCATCTCTCTCAGACAAGACTCAAATCTTCTATATAAACTTTTGTTTAAAAAAAGATTTGTTCAATCTTAATTTGAGAAATTACTGATAAGACTGTTATTTAAGTGTAAGAACCTGAGAAAATAAATCAAACCTGAAAGGCATAATAGTTACAGTAAGGGGGCTGGGGAGATAGCTCAGTAGAATAAGCATCTGCCTGGCAGGTGCAAGGGCTTGAGTTCAATCCCCAGTTCCACCAAAAAAAAAAAAAAAAAAAAAATAGTTACAGTAAAATGGAAAGAAGCTGGACATAAGGATTAAACAATAAAGATTAGGGAAAGAAGGAAAGACAGGGAAAAGAAGGCAGGGGAAAACATGAAGTATATATACAGGTTGGCTGAGGTCATTATACTAATAATTTCCAACAGTTTTTTGAAAATAGCAGTTAATATTTAGAATTTTCACTTTGACTAACTGTGCGCTGCGATCTGTGACCTAAGCAATGACATCGAGGACAGCAATGGTTCAATACCTGTCATCTTGGTCTTCTAATTGTGTACCGTCTCTAATGTCTTATCAATTATTATTATACCCTCTTTAAAATAAATTTTTAAAAAGTAAAAACAACAAGAAAAAAGTTAAGGCTTATTGAAAGCAAGTGTTAATATTCAATATTTGTCCAATTTTGCATATCGATTAATCTGAGCAGCAGATTTGATGAAGGAATTAGGTAATAGAACGATCCTTGTTAATTTACTATTCTTGTTCTGAAAATTGTTAACATATATGTTAACCTGTTTCTGCTATTTGATTTTGCTTTTGTTTTTACTCTTCAAAATAAAATAAAATTGAATTTAAAAAAAGACTTGTCACCCACATGATTGCAAACATGGAACATACATTTGTGACACTGTTGTTTCTTAAGTTTTTTTTTATCTCATTAACAGATCAGTTAATTCTCTTTATTTTTAAAATTTTTTGTACACATGTGATCTACATAATGTACATTCAGTATAGAAAACTTAATATATTTGATAATATAGATAATATTTCTCAATTACACTAATCTCTTATATAGCAGCTTGATAAGCATTTTAATATGTTTTTATTGACAATTAGAAGTTTTATATATTTATGGGCACACGTGTGATATTTCAATACATGCACTCATTGCAGAATGATTAAAAAGACTAATTAAGGTATCTCTCTTAAATATTTATCATTGCTTTGTGCTAAGAACATTTGAAATCCTTTCTACAGTTAGTGCAAAATACACGGCATTTTATTATTAACTTCAGCCACTATGTGATGCAAAAGAGTTCCAGAATTTATTTTCTTCTATAACTGAAACTTTGTATCCTTTGACTAAGATCTTCCATTTTCCTATTCACTCCCAGGGCAGCCTCTAGTTTCTACTTCTACAAATTGGACTTCTTAAAGATTTGCATATAAGTCAAATCAGACAGCATTTGCCTTTCTGTGTCTGGTTGATTTCCCTCAGTGTAGTGTCCTTGTAGTAAGTGACAGAAATACATGCCTTTTACAGCTTCATGGCATTCTTTTGTGTATAGCTATATCACATTTTCTTCATCCAATCAGCCCTGTAGGGTGCTTTGTTTATTTCCATATTGGAGCCATAGTGAATAATCCTGCAATTTACATGGAATCCAGAATTATTTTTCAAACGCTGACTTGAATTCTTGCACGAAGATTGCTAGATCGTATAGCTCTATTTTTGGTATTTTGAGGAAATTCCACAGTTTTCCCAAGTGACTTGCTAACTTATAGTCTCACAGGCAGCATGTAAGGATTCTCTCTTCTCCAGATCCTCACAAGTACCTGCCATCTTCCATCTATTTTATAATAGCCAATCTATCTAATGTGAGGCACTATCTCACTGTGGCTTTAATTTGCCATTCTCTGACAATCATATATTGAGCATTTTTCATGTATGTTGACCATTGGTGTGTCTCTTTTTGAGAAATGTTTTCTCAGATTCCCTGAATGCTTT
>PVJA010026514.1:14871-29647 GCA_004027025.1 Myocastor coypus
TTTTTTTTTTTTTTTCTGGGCAGAAAATTTGAATGTAATTCCATTTGTCTTGTTTTTGCTTTTGTTGTTTGAGCTTTTGAAATCACAGTGAAGAAACCACTGTCTGGATTAACATCCTGAATCTCACACCTTTAACAAGTTCTTATGTCATTTTTTTCAACTATTGCTTTATATTCACTGGTCTTTCTTTAATAATTGGTCACCATGTACCTACATGTATGGTTGCTTAGAGACTAGAATATTGAAGTTAACAAATTTTTCCCTGATTTTTTGGTTAGTTCCCTCAGGTAATAATATTGTCATTACACAATAGACAATTCAAAGCCATCATTGTTAAGGATTCTTTTTAGGAACTATGATCATCAACTGCCGCCCCCCCCCCAACAAGCAGTAACTCTGGTCTTTGCTTAATATTAAATAATCCCTTAGCGTTACAGTCAAGTTAGCAGTGCTGCAGGACAGACTGAGATGTCTGTGTTTGGAGAGGGGATATGAAGGAGAAGCCTAACAAAAAGCAGAACATGGAAGATACCTGAACCCTGAGGCGACTGTGTGGATGCCCCAGAGTTTCAAGAAAGGCACATGAGAACCAATAGGAGAGGGTACTTGTCTACATCTAGTTATTTTATAATGTAGTAACTTTAATGAAATTATGTTTGATTTAATATTTTTTATTGTATAAATTTAACAATGGTTATATTACATATTTTCATCATCAGATCAGTTTAGATTAATATGTATAGGTATATAAGATTGATCAAACAATTAAACATTAATACATTCAATCAACATTCCTTTTTTTCTTTTCCCCTTTCTTATTTTAAAAGTTGACACATTGCATATTGTTCTCACAATAGTTCTACAGAGCACAGTGTGTGGGCATGACCCACCTCCCTATTGATGTTGCTAAGAAGAAAAAAAAAGAAGAAGAAAGAAAAAAAAGAAGAAGAAAGGAAAAGAAAATTCTTCTCTTTGGACTAAGAGGAAGCAGATGCATACACAGTCAAATGTTCTGCATTTACAGTGGACCACCAGTGAAGCTTGTAATATTGGAGGCTATTGATCTAAGCCTCCTAAAGCTCATCTCACCAGTCTAGCTCTGTGTTTCATGCATTGTAGTTAAGCTTTTTTTTTTGGGTGATCAAGGGCAAGTCAAAGCAAGACCTGTATAACAAAACATTCGTTTTTTTTTTTTTTATCTTCCAGGGGCAAATCCCCTCAGGATTAAGTTTGGGATCATATACAGTACTTTGTAGAACTGTTGTTAGTGCCAGCCTTCGGGACGAGTCACGGCCACTGCCTGGCCAGTTTGCTTTCTGTGAAAGCCTGAGAGAATGTTTTTCTCTGGGTGACTCTCCTTAGACACACTATAGTTCATTTATCCCTTTCCTTTGAGGTCCCATAATCTCCTTGACCAGAAAATTTGAGACAACTCTTGAAATTACGGTTTCCATTCTTTTTTTCTTTTTCTTTTTGATGGCCTTACTAGGGTTTGATTTGACTATAATAAAAATATTCATTTTGGTAAAATCTGACAAGTAGATATATTCAATAAATATCACTACACACAAGAGAGCAGACATACTTATTGATTCCAAAAATGTTCTCTTCTTCTTTGTAGTGCATTTCCTTATCACTCAGCTATTCTTGATGACCCTATCCCTGGGGAAACTGATTTGCTTTCTATTGCTGTAGAATATTTTGTTTTCTACAGTTTTATATAAGTATGATTATACAACTACAAAGTATATTTTTCATCTACCTTTTTTCCCCCAAGACGATGATTTTCAGAGTCACTTTTTAAGCATATCAATAGTTTTTGTTGTATTACTTATAACAAAATACCAATATATTACTTATAATAAAATGATGGATATTCCACAGTTTGCTTACCCATTCCCCAGCTCATTAACAACTAGATTGTTTTCACTTTTGGTCTGTTACAAATAAAACTGCTATAGTCATGTGTGGGCTTTTGCATTTTTACATTACTACCATGTCTTTTGGGTAAATATCTAGAAGTGGAACATCTCAGGTACATTGAACATATATTTAATATTTTAAGGAATAACTATACATGTGAATGCAATTGGTCTTTAACAATTTATCTCAAGTCTTATCTTATAAAAATTCAATGAGTTTTAAAGGATTTGTAAAACAGTTTTATTGATTTTGTATGTAGACATTAACATTTTTGAGAATGCTCTTTTACTTTTCCACTTTCATTTTCAATGAGTACTTGTTTAATTTCTCTGTTTTATTGATTTTTTTCAAACTTTTAGTATTTTGGGATATGATAAAATTATTTTGTTTAAATTTTTTTACAATGAGAGTAAAGGGCTGGAGAGATAGCTCAGTAGAATAAGTGCTTGCCTGGACAGTGCAAGGGCCTAAGTTCAATCTCTGGTTCAGTTAAAAAACAAAAGATAGTAAAAGATACATTATCATTAAACCCCTTTGAAATAATCCTCCTCCCTTCAAGCACGCATACCTAGTTATTCTTCCAACTTTGTGAAGCAGCTCTGGAAATCCTTTTCTGGGTCTTTAGTGGTGTTGTGGCTGCCTGGAAGTCTTCAATCAACTCATGTTTGTTTTCCAGGGTCATTTTGACTTTGAAGAAGAGCCAAAGCAGATGAATAAACAGAAGGAAGACATGATGTAATGGTTTTCCAATCCTGCTTGGATGTTGGATATACTCGGTGGGAAACTCACTTTTATTTCTTTAGAGTAGAATATATTGAAAAAAAGAAATCTTCTGTCCAAAGACAGAAGGGGTCCAAAGTCGGTTGCCAAGAACCTCTGCCTTTTCTAGAGATTCTTGTAGAATACAGCCAAGCCAAGGAAAGTCAGGTCTAAGGTGGGGAAAAATAAGGAATCACATGGGCAGGAGGTGGGACAAAACTACGGTCACCCAATAAGATTATGAGCCTAATTGCTCAGGTAACATTCATTCAATCAGAATCAAATGTGGAAGCAGGTGCTGGGACTATAGCTCCATACCTGCCTGGCAAACACAAGGTCCTGAGTTAGATTCTTGGTACCAAAAATAAAGACTTTAAATAGGGAGGCAAGTCACATAGCAAACATGCGTTAATCGGAACAGGAGCTCTTCCTTGTAGTGGCTCTTTCTGTTTTCCCCAAAGTGATCCACACTTTATTTAGAATATCAGGTCTTGATGTTTATCCTTAGGGAGCATGTGGGTGCATTTATTTCATCTTTCATCTTGAGGTCTGGCCTACAGCTGAGGTGCCTGTCCTTCTTGCAGTCCCAAGGTGGCTTGTCTTCTGCACTAGCTCCTTCGAGGGCAGGGGTCCTCAGTGGGTTGCCCTCACTGTTTTTGATTGTAGCTCAAAAAGAAAGGGACCTTTCTTTCTTTCTTTCTTTCTTTCTTTCTTTCTTTCTTTCTTTCTTTCTTTCTTTCTTTCTTTCCTTTTGCCTTTTTAAGAGAGGGTCTTGCTATGCAGTTCAGGCTGGCACTGAGCTCACTTTTGTAGGCTAGGCTAGTCTTGAACTTGCGCTGATCCTCCTGCCTCAGCCTCCCAAGTTCTGGGATTACAGGCATGTGCCACCACGCCTGGTTTCCTTCTCTTATTTCTGACACTAGAAAAAATCTGGTCTGTCACCATTAAATATGATATGAGCATTTTTTTTTTTCAGAGATGTCTCTTATCAGGTTTAAGAAATCATTTTCTTTTCCTAACTTATTCTCTTTGCATATAAGGAATAGATGTTACGGGGCTGGAGATAGAGCTCAGCAGCACAAGCACCTGCCTGACAAGCGTAAGGTCAGAGTTTGATATCTGGTACCCCCCAAATAAATAAATGAATAAATAAATAAATAAAAGATGTCAGATTTTGTTATATGCAGTTTCTCCATCTAGTTGGATGAGCACATGGGTTTTCTTCTTTTTATTTTTATTTTATTTTAAAATTTTAAAAAATTCTTATTTATTATTTTTTTTTCTTGTTTCAGAACCTTTGTTTGTTTATTCACTCATTTTTATGGCCGGCTCAGCCTGCCCCGAGGGCAGGGCTGGCACAGCATATGGTGCCGGGGATCGAACCACGGTCCCTGAAGCCACCCAAGCTTCCCCAAGCAGGCGTTCTAGACCACTGAGCCATTCCGCTGGGCCCCGGGTTTTCTTCTTTTTTAAAAAAATATTTTTTTTTCTTGTTTCAGAACTTTTGTTTATTTATTTATTTATTCTTATGGCCGGCTCAGCCTGCCCCGAGGGCAGGGCTGGCACAGCATATGGTGCCGGGGATTGAACCACGGTCCCTGAAGCTGCATAAGCTTTCCTAAGCAGGCGCTTTAGACCACTGAGCCATCCTGCCGGGCCCCTGGGTTTTCTTCTTTAGTCCTTTGATAAATTGACTCACATTGCTTGGTTTTCACATTTCAAATCAAACTTGCAGACCTAGGGGGAAAACCATTGGTCACAATTTACCATTCTTTTTCTATATTGGCAAATTTAATTTTAATTTTAATTTTAATTTTTTGGCCAACTCAGCCCGTTGTCAGGGTGGGGCTGGCATGGCATGTGGTGCCAGGGATCAAACCTTGGTCCCCTGTGTCTGCCTAAGCTTGCCTAAACAGGTACTTTAGGCTGCTGACCTATCTCACCAGCCCTTTTATATTTAATTTTCAAATCTTAAAGAATCTTATCTGTGCTCACAAGTGAATGAGTGTCTATCTACCTATCTATCTATCTATCTATCTATCTATCTATCTACCTGCTCATGTCTCACTGTGCTGTTTCATTTTGTTATCAGGGTAATACAGGTGCTAATAAATTGAGACGGAAGCATTTTCTCCTCCTCAGTGCTCTGGAGGTCTTTGTGTAGAATCGGTCCTATTTCCTCTTATATGTATGGTATCACTCACTAACAAAGCCTTCTGGGTCTAGACACTCCACTTTTGGAAGGTTTTACACTGCACATTCAGTTTTTTGAAACACATGGTGCTATTCCTATTATTTATTTTTCTTCAGTGAGTTTTAGTAGTTTTTATCTCTCAGGAGATATGTCCATTTTGTGTAAGCTGTAGAACTTATTAGCATAAAAAAGCATGCCTAAGGTCACTTTTCTAATGGATCACTTTAGTACTCATATGTAGGGATCCATAAATATAGGGATCCGTTAATCTTACTGTAGATGGTTCAACCCCAGGGAGACATGGCTGTAGGATGAGAAAAATAGACAAGACGAAAAGTTGGGCTAGCTGGTTCTCATTTTGCCTGATGGGCAAGACTAATTCAACTCACACAGAAACCATCCTTTATTTATACTTCTACAAAGTTTGCATCCCATAACACAAGGCTACCCAGCGACTGAAAGCTGGCCTGAACCAGACAGGAAGTTTTTCTCAACAGGATGTTTTTCTCTGCACTGGGGTAGCTTTCTGCTCCATGCAGGGAGGCCCAGTCCCACCTACACACACTTGATCAAAGTCCTGGCTTTCTGCAGCTCCCAACACTCATAGACTATGTCCTTATTGTAGTCTTCCTTTAAATGATATACTAGCCGGGTGTGGCAGTGCACGCCTGTAATCCCAGCACTCAGGAGGCTGAGGCAGAAGGATTGGGGCGAGTTCGAGACGAGCCTGGGCTACAAAAGTGAGCTCAAGGCCAGCCTAAACTGCATAATGAGACCCTGTCTCAAAAAGACAAAAAAAAATTATAAATGATATACTAGTTGACGGGTAGTGTAAAGTTCGTGCCGCAGTGGACTTTGCTATCTCCCTCTGAATCTCTGCAATTTTGTTGTTATCAAGGAAGAGTTAGTGCTGAGTGTTCTTATCCTCTCTTCCCTTCCCCCTCATGTCTATCAGTTCCTATTTTCCTTTTTAAAGCAAAACGATGTATCTAAAATTTGACCAAGTAGTTCTATAGTTTACAAGGTAGTGAGTGGAAATTGTCCATGTAGAAGACTATAGTGTAATGGGAGAAACCATTATCTAGTTAAAATTCTTATAAGTAATGAGGAGGAACTGTGGCATTGAGGGGCTCTAAGACGGTCAATGAAATTAGACCCAAAGGTGAATCGGTGGTCAGGAGAAATGACGGTGGACTGGAGAAGTTGTGCTTCCGGTGAAGAAGGCAGGGTGTGCACAGGGGTGTGCATGGGTTGAAAGCAAGTCAGCAGGGAATACAATGAGCGACAGAGGAACGAGAAGAGGAAGTTTGGTTTCAGTTGCTGAATGTCAGTGGTCAGAGGGTAGATATCAGATGGCGGCGAGATGGGGATGAACTTGGAGGCCAAGGTCCTGATCAGGGATGGGTGTGGCCAGGGCGATCAATTTGGCCAGTTATTCAGTTACCAGGCTGCCTTCCACCTCACAGTCACTTCGCGTGCATGGGTGACATGAATTTGTTCCTTCAGTTTAACCTTAGAACAGATATTTGCCTAAGTGATTGTATTTAGTAAAATGATGGGAGGAGGAAAAATCATTTATTAATTTATGTGTTAAATAAAGCTGGCTTTTAAAAGTGTTCTTTTCCTTGGAGTTGTAGACCTTGGGGACTAGCTGTGCAGGAGGCATGCCTGACAGCACAGGGCTGTAAGCCCCAGGGGGGTGACTGGAGGAGATCAGAGGGCAGTGCTCAGGGTTGGCAGGCACCGACTTGAGGCAAGACAGAAGCACTTTGCTCCTCTGATGTGTGCATGGTGGCTACTTCCAACCCAGTGCACTGTTTTAGCCACCAACAGCCAACTGGGATCCAAAAATATTCAAGGAAAAATTCCATACATAGACAGTTCAGGTGTTTGAAGCACCCTTTGCTATGTAGTGCATTGCTCCAATGATTCTATTTTATTGTTTATTATTATTTTTAATCTTTATTACACCTAATTTATGAATTAAATGCCATATGGGAAAAATATAGCAAATATATAGTTTAGCGCTATCTGTAATTGTCATCATTTCATGGGGATCTTGGCATGTCTCCAGCATGGATAAATGTTCTTCTCTACTCCTGATATTATTGTATTTTTTACATTGATACTACTAATTTCTGTTAGTTCATTGAAAGGAACAATTACTGTTTATATTGCTTGATCAATCTTATAGGCCTGGATCTTGTAATATGAGCAACTACTTTGAAGATAACTATATGCAATATAATACACACTTAATTTCTCACCATCTTGTTTTGAAATTCTGTATCATTTTTATTGTTTTTTTTTTTTTTTATCTTTAAAAACGAATGCAAAGAACATTCTTGGCTGATAGGAGATCAAGAAAACCAGTTAGTAAATGGCCAACGTGTCAAGAATAGGTCTCCCAAGGATGAAGAACAACCAGAGCTGGGTTATTTTTCACTCTGAGACCTCAGCTATGATGCATGAGTTCTTCATCTTCGTCTCCATCGCTCCACTTCACTTGAGACACGGTCATGCCATGTAGCTCAGGGTGGCCTTGAACTCACTGTGCAGCCCAAGCTTTTCTTGTTTTCACCATCTTCCTGCTTTAGCTTTCCAAGTGTTCAGCTTACGGGTGTGTACCACTGCTCTGACTTCATCTCTGCCTCCTTCTGCTGTGGCTACAAATGTTTCCAAAGTGCTGACCATGGGCCATCACCGGTGTGCCGGCTCCTGGTGCTGGTTCCGAATGAAGTAGCAGAAAGGAGAATATGGAATGGGACGTATGAGCAGCTGAGGCATAGTGTGCAACCTCGGGGTGGAGCGTGGTCTGAAAAGGGATGAATGTGGTTAGGGGATCCATGGTGGGAGGAAGTAGAGTCACCGCTAAAATTTAGGGGTCCAGAGGGCTCTCATCATCTGGACAATTCCCACAAACTCCTACCTTGTCTCTGTACCATCTCTGCTTGTGAATAACTGATCTACACGAGGAGGGGAAGCTATAGATGATATTCTCAGCGTCACTGCTCCTTGTCCTAACTCCATCTATTCCCATCGCCCGACTAACTTGAGGCTATGGACACCAGTAACAGGACCTTTTGACCCTTTTTCGGTCTCACTCAGCCACCACGACTGCTCTACTGAAACAGTTTTCCCAGTGCATCACTGTGCTCTTAGTCGCAAAATCTAACGTTATGCTTTTTTTTTCCTCTCTCTTGGAATTGAACTCAGGGCCTCACACTTGCCAGGCAGGCTCCCCGCCGTTGAGCTCTATCTGTGCACCCCCACGAGGTTCTTTAGATCTCTTACTTTGTGATTTTTTTAATGACTGATAGTATTCTTATTTCCATTTTGTATATTTTAGGTTTTACTCCATCATTTTATTCTAACTCGCTGACTCACTTACGTAACTTCTCATGTTTTTCCTTTATGTCTGTGCAAGGGGGCAGGGAGTACCTATCTGGGGCTTGGTGCTGAGCTAGGTGAGAAGTGTTTCCCAAGGAGGAAATGGTGGGAGCTGAGATGCTAGAATAGGTGCAGCGAGGGCGACAGGTGGACATGATGAGTGTATTTCAAGTGATGGGACGGAGATTTCTCACTTTTGAAAAAGACAGAGACGCATACAAAAATTAATGCAGAGCCTGTGACACAGGATGGAAGTTGGAGCTATTAGTATGAACACATAGATATTGAAAATGTAATCCATAAGAGAAAGAAATAAAAGGGATACATGTAGGAAAGGAAAAGATCAAGGTATCCTCACTCACAGATGACATGATCCTTTACATAGAAGATATAAATAATTCCATCGAAGGCAAACAGAACTATAACTAACTTAAGCAACATAGCAGGATACAAAATCAGCACACAAAAACCAACAGCATTCTTATACACTCATGAATTCACAGAGAATGAAATTCGGGGAACTAAAATATTCATAATAGCTTAAAGAAAAATTAAATACTCAGGAATTAACCTTACTAAGAAAGTGAAAGCCTTCTTTATCATGAAACTATAATGCTTTCTGCCTGCTTGGGAAAGCTTGGGTGGCTTCAGGGACCGCGGTTCCATCCCCGGCACCACATGCTGCGCCAGCCCTCGGGGTGGGCTGAGCCGGCCATAAAAATGAGTGAATAAACAAATAAAGGTTCTGAAACAAGAAAAAAATAAATTAATTAATTAAAAAAAAAAAAGAAACTATAATGCTTTCAAAAAAAGATCAAAGTAGACATCAGGAAATGAAAAGATATCCCCTGTTCCTGGTTAGGCAGCACAAGTATTGTCAAAATGCCAAAACTGATTTACAGATTTAATGCAATCCCAATCAAAATACCAACAGCATTCCTCACTGAAGTAGAAAAAAACAAAAAACTTAGATTCATAAGGAGCTGGAAGAGATCCAGAAAAGCAAAAGCAATCCTAGGCAACAAAAGCAAAGCATGAGGAATAACAATACTAGATTTAAAGTTATATTAAAAGCTACAGTGGGGGACCAGGGAGATAGCTCCTTGGCACAAGTGCCTGCCTGGTAAGTGCAAGGTCATGAGTTTGAACCCCAGCACCACAAAAAAAAAAAAAAAAAAAAAAAAGCTACAGTGATAAAAACAGCATGATCCTGGCATGCTGGCGTGAACATAGGGAAGAAGGTCAATGAGATAGAACAGAGGTGCAGAAACCACCCTAGGAACATTCAGTCCTCTGATCTTTGAACAAAGGTGCCAAAAACATATGCTAAACTGGGAAAACGAGCCTCTGTAATGAACGGTGTTAGAGAAATGGATAATCACATTTAGATGATTGAATTTACATTCACGTCTCTCACTATGTACTAAAATAAAATAAGAGTGTACTGAAAACTTTCACTTTCATATTAACACCAAAAGAGTCAATTTGTTGGAAGAGGAAATAGGTAAAATTCTTGAAGACATGGACACAAGCAAGGACTTTTTGTAAAGAACTCCATTTGCACAAAAATAATATCAAGAACCAACAAATGAAATTATATTAAATTAAAAAGGTTTTGCACAGCAAGAAAGCAACAGTAAGAAGACAAACTGTAAAATAAAAAAAAAAATGTCAGCCACTCATTAGACAGACGATGAATGCATGAGAGTACATATGAGTGAAATTAAAAAAAAAAAACCTGAATTGAAAATAACACAATAAAAAATGTACCGTTGAGATGAGTTAACATTTCTCAGAAGTACAAGTGGCCAATAAGTACATGAACAATGTTCAACATCTTTGGTCACTAAAGAAATGCAAATTACAATGACAGAGGAAGTTGTTCTTCCTCTGAAAATCATGGTTTTTCAACATGAAGTAATCACAAATGCTGGCGAGGCTTTGGAGAAAGCCTTCCACACTGTTGTTGGGAATGTAAACTAGTACAGCCACTACGGAAATCAATGTGGAGATTCCCCAAAAAGCTAAAGACAGATATTCCATTGTATCCAGACATCCCCCTGGTATGTGTTTTCTCTTCAAAGTTAAAGACGTCATATTACAATGGTATGTGCACAGCTGCACAGAGCAGCACAACCCATGACAGCTAACTCTTGGAAATGGGCTTTATCCCTGTCTCCCACACTTTTCACCGACACCTAAAATGAAGGAAGAAAAGATTTATTTTATTTAGCTCATGGTCAGTGGAGGTTTCAGTCTGAACTCTGCTGGCTCCGAGGCACATGGCAGAAGCTCATGGTAGCAGAGAACAAAGAGCAGAGGAGGAGCAGCAGCTGCAGCACCTATTAAACCTCTCTCTCTTCCTTCTACACTGACTGCAAAGACAAGAGCTCCTTCAAGTGATCAAGCTCTTCCTAGGAAGTGGCACGCAGAAGCCGCCCTCAAAGCCTTTACCTATCCTGTAAGTGCTGAGTCACTCTGGGGCGGGGCCTCCATGCCCTAGGGGCGGGGCCTTCACACCTTCGGGCGTGGAATCACTGAGCAGATCCAGTCTAGCTTCCGATCACAATCCCCATCAGTAGATGATAAAGAAAACAGGCACAATATTTATGCACAGTGGAATATACCTGTTATCAAAGACAAACGAGCCATTTGTAGGAAAATGAATGCACTTTGAGAGCATTAATGCTAAGTGGAATAAATCAGACGTACAAGCTGAAATAGTACATGGTTACTCCCATACATGTATCCCAAAGTATTTAATGGGTGAAATAAAAGATAATAGCACACAAACAAGTAGACCTTTTATAAATGAGGAGATAACCAAAAGATGAAGAGAGAGGCAAGAGGGCAGAGGCAAGGAAGTGCAAAGAAATAGGATGGGCTATGCATGTGTACCAACTCCCCATTATGAATATAATTATCATGTACTAGAGCTATGTACTCAAAAATAAAAACATCAAAAGATGTGAAAAATATAGGCACAGATGATTCCCTAACTCTATTAGAAGGGCTTGGAACAGAAACCTTCCCTGGGTCTGTGAGCGCACTTAGCAGCCAGGGCTCCGTTCTTACAAGGCATTCTCTGGTAAAAGCAAGCAGAGCTCTTTGGAGAAATGGCTGGTTCGGATGAGGATGGGAAAATACAAGGTAGGGGAGAACACATTACACCAGAAAGGGAAGAAGTCATCAAAGATAATGGAGGCCTATCAAAACCTCAAAAACTATTGTGTACAGGCTCCAACTGTACAGGCTGTTTATTTATTTATCTTTTTGAGACAGCATTTTACCATGCAGTTTAGGCTGGCCACAAACTCACAGGGATCCTTCTGCCTCAGCCTCCCAAGTGCCGGGATTGTGGGCATGCACCACTATAATTTAGGATTTTTTTTTTTTTTTTTTTTTTTTTTAAGCTGGCCCAGGCTGCCTTCAGGGCAGGTCTGATGAAGTATGTGGAGGTGAAGATCGAACTGCAGTCCCAGGCACCTGAGTGACTTTTGTAGGGACAATTAAAACATTAAATAAATTATGGTAGTACATTATTAAAAGATTATAATTCATGCAATAAAATTAGAAACTATGAAAAATATACACATAAACAAGCAAACGAGTAACTCCAAGTTTAATGAGGAAATGACTACCTAGTTTGAAATACCTCCTCACAGGATATTTATTGATTACAAAAGGAGAAAGAGTAAGGTCTGTGGGGAAGAAGCCCACCAGATGCCTCTTTAATGAATAGGACAAAATGACACTTATTAGAGGGAAAATTAACATTTTATGCCATCTAAGAGTGTTTCTGTGGTATGTATTTTAGCCTTTGAGTTATTTATTCATGTGTTTGGTGTAGGACTCCTAGTGATCCTCCTGTCTTAGCCTCCCTAGTGCTGGAATTACAGGTGTGCCCCACCATGCCCTATTTTGGTAGCCAGCACAACACTCCTGGACTGATGTGACATGCAGTACCAGGGTTGAACCTGGTTCCTTATGCTTGCCAAGCAGGCACTTAGACCACTGAGCTATCTCCCCAGCCCTTTCTGTAGTATTTTTGTCAAAGATACTGTTAGGGCATACATCTAGATGCCTCCCCTAAGCCTCATGCGCTCCAGGATGTGCTGGACTTTTGTGGGTGATGCTGGGTTAGCATGTATGATCCTAGGAGTAACGATGGGTGATGACTAAGTTGGTTGAGTACAGATCTGGGTAAGGAAAACGGAAGCCCCACCCTGGCTGCAAGTGGTACCACCCAGAAGACTCTCAGCCCAGATGGAATAAAACATAGTGAGAGGCTGCTGTTGCTGCTGCTGCTTGTTGCCTTCCTGCATACCCTGCCATGGACTATTTCTCCTCTGCATTCCTGTGCCTTGCTGCTCTGCATCAGAGCCAACTTACTGTGGACTGAATCCTGTACGGACTGTGAGCTAAAATAAGCGTTGGCGTTAGAGATTTTGTTCCAGTAGGGAAGTCAGTAATTAAGACCGATATATCACTTGTCTCCTGAAAATACAAGAAAAATCCGCAGTGGTGGCCATTCTATTAATTGGCCTGCAATCCTCTAAAATGTTGAGGTCATAGGCAGCAAGGGACAGCTGGCAGCTTTTCAAGACTGAAGACAACAAGTGTTGTGGTTTATGTCTAGTTGTCCCCCCAAAGTCTCATGTAGTCATTGGGTGGGGATGTGTAGAATTTGAGACTTGATCCACGATCCCTAGGATTATGGGTTTTAGTACTGATGGGATTATGGGTCGAAGTACTTCTGGGATTATGGTTGTAGACTAAAGTGGAGGCTAAGGTGGAGAGCCTGAATGTAGTATAAAGAGAGACAGAGAGACAGACATGAGCTGTTGCTCTCTGCTGCCCTGTTTGGTTGGCTGCCTCTGTCACCATTTTGTTGCTGTTCCACCAACATGAACTGCATGCTTTCTGCCCCGTTCCACTCAGCCTTGGGCCAGCCGAATATGGACTGAAACCTCCAGCAACTGAGCTAAATGAACCTTTCCTTCCTTCATTTTGGGTGTCAGGTACTTGTCCCAGCAACGAGTAAAAAGTAACTAAGACAACAAGTAAGATATGACAGCCAAATGCCACAGGTTACTGTCAGCCTTCTGATCTCAACGGATATTATTGGAAGCCAGTGAATTTTCTGCAGCTGTGAGGCTCCCACAGTCATTAGGTGTTGATATTAATGTCTTGGTTTTCTGCTTGTGCAGGGACCGTGTTTGTAGGAAAGTTTCTGGTGACAGAGCAACAGGTCAGCAATGTCCTCTAAAATTAAAAAAAAAAAAGAAAGAAAAAAAAAAGGAAATTCTTCGTGCTTGTAACTTCTCTATAGCTTTCAAAGTTTTTTGGTAATAAAAATAATTCCATAAATATAAACCATGGCTTGACGAAAGTATCTAGGTCTCAAAACAGTGTGTGGGCAGGCTGTGGGTGGGTGGGGTGGACGCATGTTGTGGGCTAGTGTGTAGCAGCAGGCATGCAGGCTGAGCCCAAGGTGCTCAATTAGGTTGCACCAGACTGGGCAGATTCTGAGCTCTTGACCTGTATAAAACAAGACTGAGAAAATGCAAGAGGAATCTTAGTGATTTTGAATGCAATCACAGGAGGAATCTTAGTGATTTTGAATGCAGTTATTGAGAATCAATAGAAAATGAAGAAAAAGGAATTAACATAAAAAATAACCAAATGTCAGTGACAGAAATGAGATTTTACTTTATTCCTGGCAATGGCTTAAAAGGTCATCTCTATCACTATCTCTTCTCCATCCTCTCTCTATTCCTACCTCCCTCCCTCTCTCTCTCTCTCTCTCTCTCTCTCTCTCTCTCCCTCTCTCTCTCTCTCTCTCTCTCTCTCTCTCTCTCTCTCTCTCTCTCTCTCTCTCTCTCTCTCTCTCTCTCTCTCTCTCTCTCTCTCCCTTCTCATCTTTATTTCCATCTCCATTGCTGGTTCTACATCTACATCCTCATTAAACCTTTCTTCCTAAAATCTGATATAAAAAACAACCAAGGGGGGCCAGCCAAATAGCTCAGCAGATTAAAGTACCAGTAAGCACGCACAGGGGCCAGGGGTTCAATTCCCAGGCCTGCTGTGCTGCCTCCCCCCAAGGCATGCTGAGACAGCAATTGAGACTGGGCGTGGTGGCGCATGCCTATGATCCCAGCTCTTTGGAGGCTGTAAACAGGTGGATCGCTAAGAGTCTATCTAGTAGTGAGACCCTGAACACTCTGTAGACCTTTCCCTAAAATACAAAACAAACAAACTGTTATGGTTTATGTCTAGTTGTCCCCCCAAAGCCTCATGGAGTCATTGGACGGGGACTTCTAGAGTTTGAGACTTGATCCATGATCCCTGGGATTATAGGTTTTAGTACTGATGGGATTATGGGTGGAAGTACTTCTGGGATTATGGGTGTAGCCTAGGGTGGGAGCTAAGGCGGAGAGCCTGAATGTAATATAAAGAGAGACAGAGAGACAGACTGGAGCTCGAGCTGGTGCTGCTGCTCTGCTGCCC